>SZWC01025980.1:2103-20948 GCA_023375785.1 Penium margaritaceum
AAGCTGAGACCCCCTTCAACTCCACATGCGTGGAAATCTGAGGGTCGGGTCGGATTCGACAGAGTGCCGCGGGAGAAGTTGACTCGGGTTCGCAGCTTGAGCAAACTCTGACTTTGAACGGGTCGGACCGGATCTGTGTTTTTCTAAAACGCTTTGCAAAGCGTTTAAGAAAATTACTATCCTGCAGCTTTGAGTGAAATTCCTCTGGGAATTTCGTCTTCGAACGGGTTGGATCCGACGTTCCTATCCGCGGGCAGCATTGATAGCTGTAGTAACTTACTATCCAGACGTCCAAGTTCACACTGAGTCATGGACAGATGTAGCGATGACGTACCCGGATTGACTTCTCACGTAGCAACCTGGCCGGACCCAAACATACCCTGACAGGCGTGCTTGCATACAGAGACGTAGCGAACGCAGAACAACGGTTCACGACCGCTGTCCATGCCAATGAAAGCACTCCTCAGTGGTGGAAACTATCTTCCATCCACACATTCTGTCACCCTGGTCTGGTGCAGATCGGGGTTGGATTCCTGGCTGGTACACCGAGCGGATGCCAAAAGGGGCAAGGGGTGAGGGTTTGAGGCCAAGGTGCAGGCTCGAAGGAAGAGGGCAGAGCATGGCATGATTAGCCGGACTAGCGGCAAACCAGTTCCTATCTTTGACCGAGACGCATTGTATGTCCGCAACGTGGATCCTCCTTCTCTCGTGAAACGTTTGCTGGCACAATTCTGAAGCATGAGTGTGGCTTGCCCCGATTTGCAGCATGCGGATCCTGTGCTGACCTCTGACCTGTGTGCCTGGGGCTTGGACAGAGCGAGGTCACAACGCCACGGCTAGTCAGATCCCTCCTCTGGAGCACGTCTAGAATTGGAGGGACGAGCTGTAGGTAGGCTGTAGATGCAGGCAGCGATTGGGTTGATTCCCTCAACTTCATTGTCTACGTGGCAAGTCTCTCAGTGGAGGCTTCTGTCTTCGCGTCCTGGATTGGATATACTCTGATGAAGTCGTAAGCACGTGGTCATGTGCATCTCTGCATTTGCAAAGCACATGCACATCTTCTGCACCAATCCGAAGAAGGCAACATCGTCGCCCACATAGTCACATTTACCCAATGCAGACAGATGCGAAGTTCTCATTTTATCACTGTGAACACATCCCTTACAGAATAATCCAAAAGTGCAAATGTGGCGACAAGGCGGACACATAGAAAGCCATCCCCTTCCGCCCAGTGCTCATGCCGGAGTGGTTATCGGGTAAGACTAGAAATCTTGTGGGCTTTGCCCGCGCAGGTTCGGATCCTGCTGAGCACGCATTTGGTTGCCGAACTTTGCTGTTTTCCATTCACCTTCTTTCCTGTGTTCAGACTCCAGGTTGACTCGCCAAAAGTTCGCGGGCCTCTTCGCGATCAGCGACGACTTGAGCTCGAGTTGAGCTCGCGTCGCCCCCCCTGACGTGGTGAGGGGGGGTTGAGTTGCTTCGGTGTGAGACCACCCATAGTTTGTCCCAGGGGTGGTTTCCACGTGTTACTAATCTGGTGCTCTTAACTACGATGAAGTTTTGGAGCACAGCAGCAGTCGTGACTCTGGTGCTCATTGACGAACAACGTAAAGCAATCGCCTAAGCATTCTCCGGTTCTGTGCTGCAAGACCTGTGCCTGACCAATGCAGTGAATGTTCGCCTGAGGGGCACTGAAATCGAGCTCATCATGGGGGAGGAATGGGTGGTGGCAATACGAACGTGGCCCACAAATGAAAACACATGGAGTGCAATTGAAGGGCTAGCGGGTCTGGAAGAGGAGCGAAGTGGACAGAGCGGGGATGGGGAGGCAGCAAGAAATGGGACACGCCAATGCCAAGGATCGAATCCGGATGTTCCGCGTGACAGGCGGAGCTATTAACCATTATACTACATCGACGCGCAAGATATGTGTCCAGATGTTTTAAGTTACAAATTTTGAAGTGTTGTGCTGTTGCACGCCGGGCTTGTTGAGGGTATAGGCATCCTGACTCATTGCTGGAATGCAAATGAAAATGTGTCCCGTGAAGGACGGGCCCGTCCTTGCCTCTGTGAGGGTTGAGACAGCTACCATGATGACATAAGAATCCTTGGCTGCTCCTGCAACTGCTACTGCTGCCTCCACTCCTGTTGCTGTCGTGCAAGTGTGCTGGCTTGAAAGCAGCTGCCGCAGCCACTTCCACTCTCTCCTCCCTGATATGAATCTCCAGACCAGAAGCTGAGTTGTCCGGCGTGGTGGTTGGCATGGAGGTCGCGGGAGAGATATTCGGAGCGTCTTTCACCCAAACAAACAACACTGGTAGAAGCATGAAAGCTCATGATTGATTTTACCGCCTGGCCACATGTGCACNGACAGGTTTCATCAGCAGAGTGAAGAGTGTCAGATATTTTCAGAATAGCACTCTTGGCATCCTCATTCCAAACACAAGCAATCGGGGAAGAAGACTGCCGCTGTAGAAGTTATTGGAAAGACGGCAAAGGACAGGTGCTGCTGGTGGAGAAGGAGTTTGAAGGGAATTGTCTACGCTAGTGTCGTCACCAGCAGCTGACTGTCACTGTGCCCAATCTGGGCCTCCTCATGGCGAACCCCGTTGTGAACTCCATGCATGCGACACAAAGTATGAGATGCAGAAACTGTCACACCCAAAGAAAATGCAGCTACAACATGATGCAGCACACGGGGGGAAGAACGACCAGTCTGTGGCAATGTCTGGCAAGTCCTTACACAACGCATATGCTCTGAAAGAGGAAAGCAGAGGAGAAAAGTATCCCCTCGCCCCCCCCCCCCAACCCCCCAAATTACGTGAACTTCCTGCTACCATCAACAAGTATTTCAAATGTAAGTGGAGGCAAATAGTTTAAATTTAAGAGAAAATTTCTGCAGTGTGCTTTATTTTCCATAGATGCATTTTAAGAGGAGATACCATACATCGCCACAGACGTTCACATGCAACCAATAAAAGTGATTCATTGCATTGCGGCTGCACCAACGGTCACTACACTTTGGAGGATTCGTGCATCTTGCACCACGTGCTCTGATTTTGAAAGACACCCTGAAGTTCATCTCGAGGAGTCCCAAAAGCCGAAGCTGATACGGATGACAGGAAAGAGCATGCCACATAAAACAGTCACAACATTCCAGGCACACAGGTTCATGCTAGTCAGACTCAGCAGCATGACAACAATGTTCACCATTAAAAGGGCCATGAGCATATATGGCTTGAACATGGGCCCTTCAGAGAATTGAAGGTGCAAGACAAGTGTGATAAGAAAAAAAAATCCGATTCACTGTCAGCATGCTCGTTGAATAGGAGAGTGTTTTTTGCATGGTGCTTGCATCATTTGTTTGCATGGTGCTTGCATCATTTGTGATTCAGGCCAGAAGCACCATGCAAGCACCATGGTCCTTGTTGGCCTACGCCAACAAGGTCTGTTGGTGGTGGCTACATGGTTCCATTTGCCACCTATGGAGCCAAGAGGCTTACATGACAAATTTCATGTGTTTTTATACTGCGTGGAAGTAAGAAGGAGCATGCTACTAGCCCGATGCGTGCAATGATGGAAAAGGACCCAATCCACTTTGATGGAAGTTTTTGTACTCCTAGAGACTTCAGCTGGATATTCTTAGTCTTACGCAACACCTTGTCACCAATTTCAAACAAGACCTCACAGTGAGTTTCGTGAGTATTTTGTCATTGTCAAGGCGCTTGAAGGATGATCCTTCACCTCCTGTAACAAGGAATGCATTCACTCGGCAAAGAATAGAGAAGAAGGAACCTATCCTTCTGTACTCTTGCTCTTTACCAATGAAGATGAAACCATTGGATGTCGACCACTATATGATACAAACCATGTGAACTACGCGGACTAGTTCACCGAGTTTTCTATAGGAAACTTTATACGTAACAGCAATTCTTCCCAATCAGTCATGATGAGGTCCACACACGCGCGCAGCATCTAATCCAGGGTATGATTTATGCATATTGTTTATCCATTGGTTTGAGGATGACTGCTCCAAGCATTTGAGAGTCCCTGCCAAAGTACTCATGCATCTTCTATCATAAATTACTCACAAGTTTTCTATCTTGATCTCAACAAATGCATAGCTACAAGCTGTGGTACTACACGACATCCTAGAAGAAGAGATGTATGGCCTCCTCTACATTTACATAATTGGTTACAAGAATGAAATGTATTGTCTTTGTTAAGAGATCCATAATCACTGGTACTGCATCGTGACTATGGGCCGTGTCCAGAGATGCACTCCCATAAACTCAAAGAGATAGGAAGTTTTTTTAAGAGTCCATCTGGCTTTTTAACACTAGCCATTTTCCCAAGACATGGGGTGCATTTCATGTAATACTTCCGGGCATCGACAACCCATCTTGGCCACCAAGAGTGATCCAAACGATCATCCCGTATTTTGAGGTCTCACATGACCTGCCACCAGAGGGTCGTGGAACTAAGAGATACAAACCAAGACAAACAGACAAGTTGCTTGGCAAAAGTTTGCTTCATTTCTTCTTGGAAGGTTGTTGGGGTGTTCATTAGGCCTAAGCACAAAAACAAAAATTCATAACTTCCCGTGTGCATCTCAAACGTTTCATTTTGGATACATCGTCTTCCAAGATGCGGATTTCATGGTGCCCTTGAAAAACATCCAAGGACAAATATGCTTTTGCCCCTTGGAGTTGGTCAAACCGGCTCTCAACCTAGACCAAGGAAAATCATTTTTTTGTTGTTAGCTTGTTTGAACTTTGGTGTTCCATATACATGCGTAAATCACTATCCTTTTGCTTTCACAAAAATGATTGATGCAACGAATACGGAGCTACTCGGCTCGATCCTTCCTTTTACAACATATGTTTTGATTTGGCTTTCCACCTCTCATCTTTCTGCCAAACCAAGGCCATACATGGATCTAGACAGAATAGTTGCCTCTGGTTGTGGTGGAATTGTGTATCCAATTTCTCATTCTTGTGGAAGCCTTGTCGATGAGTCTTGAAATACATCCAAGAACTGCACCAATAGAGATATGATCTCCTGCAGTGTGTCAATCTTCACCTTGTCCTCCACTCTTTGTAGCTTTACCAAAAGATATCAACAACCCTGTTGAATACGTCTCTTGACCTGTATCAAGACAAGCTAGCATGGAATTTAAGTCAAGCTGATGGCAATTCCATACTCAGAATTAGAGAGAATTGATATTGTCCCTTTTGAAGGATCAATCATTTTAATCAAATGTAGATTTGAGCCTTGGTTTTATAGAGCCAAGGATCACCAAAGACCACGACAAATGGGTCGAGATGATTGAGCAAATTCAACGTGGTGTTCTCTGTGCATCCTTGAATACAAATACATGCTTTGCAAGGATCAATCACGGATTCCATCCAATGTTCATCCATGAAAACTGTGCCATCCAATAGCTCATACTTCAGGCCCACCTGTTGAATAAGTCCGAGGCTAATGAAGGAGTCATTCCCTCCAACGTCAGCTAGAACATTCATGGGAGAACCAGCTAGGCGCCTTTTAAACTGCATCATCACGTTCCCTCCACTCTTTTTAGTAAAAACACTCGATGGAAGCAAGTCAAGCTTATGGTAGATATGGAATCATTATGGTGGATGTCGTAAGTCCTATCATTCACCAACTTGATTCCATATCTTGTGGTTATGTGTAAATTCAACAAGGATTTTTTCTGCTTATATATGACTAGGTCAAAATCATCAACCAAAGATACTGCGAACGTAGTTGAGCCAATCACATTGAGGAATTTTGTTTTGATTATCCAGGGTGGGAAAAACCCATGCCACAGCCTTTTCCGTTTCCACGGCTGGGTCCAATTTTAGATCCAGGAACCTGTCTACATCCCTCTCAAGGCTGTCCTGCTGCACCATCTCCCCAAGGTGCTACGACATCAACAAATTTCACGACCTCTTGTCCACCACCAGCACACCAAGGTGTTGAGACCTAAAATAGCCTGAATGCATACAATTGTGACAAACGTTCTTCCAAAAGGTTGTGTTGCGATACTCATGTGCTACCTATAGCTCATTGTTGATGTAGACGTGCTTCTGGTTGGAGGCCTTGTGCTTACCAGTCTTCTTGACTAGGGGGTTTGCGGTCCGCTTGTCTTTTCATCCATTCCTCCGTCCGCTGGCACTTTGACCCTTGCTGTGTCCATCCGCATAGCGCGGCTTTGCTGCACATGTCCTTTCATTCATGCATCTGAGTAGACCTTCGGGTTTTCCAAATACACATTACTCATGTAGTCACACAATGCTATCTAGTTTTTCTAATCTTGGCCCATTGTCTCTGTGGTGATCTTGTTTTTCAGCCTCTTGCTGATAAGACCATCACACAAATACTCCTACAACAAGTAACCCGGTGCTTGAAGGTTAGGATCCCATCATTCTTGGTTGAAGCTTTCGGCTTCCTCCACAAACGAGTTGAACTCGCTCAAGTAAGACTCGAGTGAGTTATCCAGCTGTTTAAATTCCTTGAGCTTGTAGAAGGCACAATCCGCCTCCTCGCATTGGAAGCATTTCTTCTAAATGATAGTGTAGAAAGCCCCCCACAGCTATTATGCACTCCACTCCTTGACCACGTACTTCAAGTCCCATCATGGCAAGGACGCTCCACTACCTCAGTGGAGCCT
The DNA here is from genome assembly GCA_023375785.1 of Penium margaritaceum. Lineage (NCBI taxonomy): Eukaryota > Viridiplantae > Streptophyta > Zygnematophyceae > Desmidiales > Peniaceae > Penium > Penium margaritaceum. Next base: position 8,780 of record SZWC01025980.1, read on the forward strand.
TCTGGACATGTAGAACGTGCTCCATTTAGCTTAGCCAATTGGTCAACTTTACGTCATTTTGGAAGATCTCCACAATGCAGAGGAATAACGTATTTCTGGCCGGTCCCAAAGTCATCGAGGCTGGAAAGTTCTTGTTGTCACTAGCGATGGCATAAAAAACTACGATGCGCTATGCTTGCTGCTACAACCACTTCTAGGTCACTCTGTGTAACACTTTGTCTACGTCGTCGCATCAGTGGATTCCCTCATGAGAGGCCAGATATTGTAGCTGATGATCACGGTCAAGGGCCATGATGTTTTGCCTAAAGTGGACCAGTAGGTTGTAAATGTAAACACATCCCGTGCATCTTTGTCCACATAAGGAGGGTACATTTTGTATACATGCCTCTGAGGAGACCCATCTTTTGAAGGAAGATGTCCTCCGTGATGTGACGTAGAAGTTTTCCATCGCAGTCACGTTGTAGAAAAAGAATTCCGTCCCCACTTCTCCGAATGGTGTTGTAGCTCCACTGTTGATGCTTATGTTGACTCACTCCAAAATGTTGGTGGTCATCTTGACAAGTTTCTGATGCGCAGAGTGAATCACCTTTGCTGTAATATCTTCCACCTTTTGTGTGAACTTCCTGGGCATTCAACTTTGGCGCCTTTTCTACCATTGACAGCCTCAGGCTTGTAAGAAAAGGCATCATGCTTGTGAGAAAAGGCGTTGTTAACAGGATTTTCTCCGCAACGGCAGAATTGGGCCACAGGTTGATGAGACTTCCGCGGAATGGGTGGACCGATTTGCAGAAGGCACATCTTCCCCACGCAGAGGAGGAGAGAGGATGTTGGCTCCCGCACCCGTGCGGTCGAGCGAGAAGCAAAGACTGTAGGGAGAAGAAGCGTGCAAGGCCGATGGCGGGAAGTTGGGTGATGCACTTCCGCGTGATCTCGCATCTTCACAGCAAGAATCAATGGACAACAGGGAGACCACGAGTAGCAGAGGCACCTGCGGTGGATGCAAATGATAACACAGGCCTCCGGGAGTCTGTTGCAAAGTGGCGGGCCTGACTATTTCCGCAAGAAGGAATCAACACCGTGGATCCGCAAAACCTTGGCCTTCGCGAGTGACCGGCTTGAATTACCATAGGACAATGGTGATAACTGTGATCCTCGTCACCTTTCTCATCATTGATGATGTGCTATTTTTTGGTTCTCACGTTCTGGTTGTTGTCTCAGATTGCATCCTCCATCGCATATAATTCTCCCACATGCACGTCAATGTGGTCATGGAGCAATTCTTCATCTGCGACATGCTTCTCGTTTTCACCGAGTCAAGCGTGGGGTATCATCAGCAACACGGTTGGCGTTACTTTGACCACTGTGCTCACAGCGGTAAGTTTCAAAATATTGAGTTCACCGAGGGCGTGTGGTGAGACCATCACCACCTTGTCCTTGTTGGTCTTTGACGGACCGGCACTTGCCATGCTGCCAAGATCTGCAACTAGCACATACCCCTTGTGTGAGCGTCGTTCAAGAACCCAAAATATTCTTTTCCTTTCTCGGGATCCTTGCTCTCACAATCATTGAAACAAATATAGAACTAATTGTAATTTTCTAGGCCACTGCAAATGGCATAACGACACGGTAAGAATTTCTATTATCCTAGGCCACCACAGTTGGCACAATCACATGGCAGAAAACCAGTATCCTTCTATGTCACCATAGTCAACACAATCACATGAGATTTGAAGCTGTTCCTCCGAGGCGGTAACTCGCAGAACTAGGCAACCTATAGCACCTAGAATAAAAGAAACAAAGAAAAAATCAAAGGGGACACAAGAAGTTGAGCACTGCACAGAAAGCGAGGAGGTGAGGGGAGCAACTCTATTCTATGTTTTGTACCCCCACACACCCATCCCTCAATCTTCTTGTCTCCTCTCTTGTTGCCTTGTCTTTATTGGCCTCCTTGGAGGCGTCTCCCTTGTGCACACGGTGATGGAGAGGCCTTGAAAATTTCAAAGGTATCACTTTCCTTTTTTTTGGTGTGCTCTCAGGTTGTGAGATTCTCTGGACTTTGGAAGGAGTACAGTCCAATTTTTTTGTTGAAGAAAGGAGGAGGGAATCTTAAAAAGAGGAGGAAAATTGGTGGTTTGGAAGTGGGCACTCCCCACACCATCCACCAAAATTCTACATAGCTCCCTTGGGATGGGGAAAACTTGGGAGGAGTTGGAAAAATAGAATAGAGCTCTTAAAGAGCTTTTTTGTACTGTTTACAGTGTTTTAAACAGTTAAGCCCATATCCCCCGGTGGTGTTTTTGTTGTTGCTATAGCTACTGTTGGAGCTTCATCTATCTTTTAGTAGCCAAAACCATCACGGAGCTAGTTTTCATGGTCGTCTTGCTCCAAAAACCACAACAACGGCTGTGACTCTTGCTCCTTTCCGACAGTCCTCATCGGATTTTGTAGAATGGCATTCAGAGCTTGCTGAAGGGATTTTTTCCTGTACATCACTGTGGGTGCAATCATCATCAATGACCTTTGCAGAGAAGCTCAAGTACTTTGAGACTCCAGAGGCCCATTTCCATTTCAATGTGCCCTCTCATTTTGGGTCTTCAACAAGGGAGTTATTTCTCCAAACTCATCAGTTTACACAATTTCTCTATTTTTAAAACTTGAATTTAGAGACTAAACAAACTCAAGTTTTGTTTTTGGCGTGACAATACAAATTTTTTGCATGCGAAGCACATTTAGTAGTTTTGCACAGACATTTTATCTTTGTTTCGTGTCTCTCTGGCTCACTTCTAGTCCTCGTCCTCGTTTGCACTTGCTGAAAAAAAGGGCAAGTAGGGATGAAAACACAAGGGAAAAGGCCTTCTCCTTGAGGCCATCATGGCCTCTAAGCATCGGATTGAGCCACCAGCTCGATCTGTGGTTGGTGGCTAGCCGGTGGGTGTCCGGCGAGTGGTTGGCCGCTGGCAACAGTCCTCGCTTTAGCGATGGGTGGTTGCAAACCACCCCATCGCTATTGCGAGGTGGGAGGGCCAAACCAGCCCTCTTGTTAAGACGGTAGACATGTTTTGTCTCGGCCCCAGTTGCTGCCTCCATGGCCATGGCCTACCACGAGTGCGGGGTGGGATATGGCTGCTGAGAAGGCAGATGTGGAGGCAGAGGAGGATGAAGATGAGGCAGAAGGAGATGATTTGGCTGTAGCAACCATCGCAGTATGATGGAGGCGTTTGTTTTGGATATTTTTCCACCAATCTTTGAACTGATGCTGGAAGGTGAGCTCGGTAGCACTCGCTCAGCGGCATGACACTTGAGTTCAGTGGGAGGGACATGTACTGACAGGTCAGAAAGTTCGGGGATGAGATCAGCCACAATAGAGAGAAGTGTGGAGAGTTTTTCCGGGAGTGGCCTTGTCAAGGTCACAGAGAAGGCAAAGGCTGCGGGACTCATTTGCTTCCATGCATGAACTGAGGAGTAAGGGTACTTCGAGCTACATGACCTTCAATGGTTTTGCAGTGGCAAATGAGTGCGTATGAGCCAGTGGGGTCAGCATACATATGTCGTGTTGCACTAGCATTGAAGGTCCTAGTGTCATCAAGGAGATCATCAGGTACCACAATGATCATGATCCACAAACTACGTGCAGCATCAGACTGAGACGGAGCAAAAGCTGGAGATACGGTGGGGTCAGTAAGGAAATAGTACTCCCATAGGAGCTCACCTCGAACCCAGGAGGTGAACCACATTTCCCATGAAGAGATGGTCAATTTGAGTGTGAAGTGCGGTAGAAAGGTCTCAAAATCTTTCTTTTGTCAAGGAGGGAGAGAGGGGGTGAGAGTGTAGCCAAGGGGTGGATTACTAGCTGATCCACCTGTAGCTGTGAATCCCAGGTCGGAGGCAGCTCCCCCTAGTTCCTGAGCAGCCTTAGAGCCAACAACATTCCCTCCCTTCCCAGCATCCGCAACACCCACAACACCAGTTCATGCATGGATTGAGTGTAGAATCTCCATGAAAATGTCTGCTACAGCTGTTACCGTCTCTACTTTGGCATCAACCACACGCTGAAGCTCATCCTGAATCTCACGCCAGTTAGCTTGTGCTTCATGCAGTGCTGCCTGTAGTGCTTCAATGGTCTATGCATTCTCAAGAATGATGTGCATGAAATTATGTAAAAATAATATGAAAAGGATGAGGGAAGAGGGAGACGATCATCATGCTAGCGTTGAGGCAGAAGGGAGAAGAGTGGTAGGACGATGGTAGCAATGGATGCGAGGATGGACACGTATGCTGTGATAGTCATTGTAAATCAAAGCAACCCTCTCACTGTGGCACCTGGCACTACTACATCTACGGATGCAAGCAGCATACCTTTCCTGGTGTGGTGTGCAATAGCACGAGGCTCTTTTGAGGGAAAGAAAGCTGCAGCTGCCATAGAAGAGTGGATGGAGCTAACTGCACCTGAGGCAGTGTTCGCAGCCATGGCAGCAGCTGTAGCGACTGCTTATGAGGCTACTGTAACTTGCACCACAATGTTGGAAACCTCTCTTGTGGGGAGAGAGTGAGAGGCGGCTGCTTCCGTGTATGCAGTTGTGGCTCTCTCAACAGCGGTACCTGTGGGAGCCCTGTTGGCTCTGGTTGTAGCAGGGAAAGCAGCACAGCACCTGTAGCTGCATCAAGAACTGCTTCGGCAAGGTTGAGAAGTCAGCATATGCATGAAGCAATGGGATGCTTCTGGGTTGATCTGGTTCACTGGCTACACTAGCTAGGGACTCGGAAGCGCTATCAGGATGTGGTTGCTGGTCAGAGGGATGCATACCTCGAGGAGACCCTGGGAGAGGCTCGGCAATGTACAGCAAGGAGTCAAACTTGCGGTCTCTTGCCTCCTCAACAAACGGACGTCCTCATGCCAGTGGCGAGGTGAGAGCCTTTGTACCCAAAGCAGCACGTCAGCATTCTCTTCGCCCAACCATACTGACTGGTTGTCGGGTGCTGACATCTCAGTGTGGCTACGTGTGTGAGGCCCCTTCCTCGGGGTCAAGGTGGAGGTCAGAGGATCGGTCAGTGTCAACTGATTTTACCATCAGGTTAGACGCAGCCTGAGATGAACACAACACTGAGATTTCATGCGCTTCTGCAGCAGTTGTGCTNCCCACATGTCTCAGGTCTTGACAATGCAAGGAGGTTGTGTCCTCCCATGGGCTCTTATACCAGTAGTTACTATGTTAGGGTGCTGAGACCATGTGTTTCACACATTAGGCATGGGGGAGCCTCATGTGAGGTGCGCAATGGCTGTAGAGGAGACTACAATTCCTTGCTCAAGAGTTAGAAACAACCAAGAGAGAGATGCTGGATTTAGACAGCAAGAGTCGATGAGCATGGTGTCGAGCATGCAAGAAGCAAATCAACCTTACGTTGCCACCCGGGGGTTGAGCCCGACCTCATGGCATGAAGTCAAGGGAGGCTACTCACCATGACACTGAACCAATCTGGTCAGGTGGCACCCTGAGGATCAGCAACCGGCCTGCCAAAGAAATCGATTCTCCACAACTACACACAGGTTTGGAGATGGCCTTGGCATCTGAAAGTGTCCAAGGGCCAGGTCTCCCATGAGCAAGAGTCATCAAGGACAAAACGTCAGGTGGCTGAGAGCCAGTGCTTGGGAAAATGCTGCTGCTGGTAGAGTGGGAAGGATATTTCACGCATGTATCCCATGACGTGAAAGGAGCTCCACTGCAGTCACCCACATAATCTTGTGTACACAGTGTGGCAGGAAAAAGCATGTGGAGCAAGACAAGAGGGAATGACAGGTGTGATGGATCACACCATGATCACAGACATGAGAAGGTCTTGGATGCTCCGGTCGAGCGATGCACACAACGTCGGGTCGTGAGTGGCCTCTTCAAGAAACTCTGCCGAGAAGTCGGGGGGTTTCAGGGATATCAAGACGCGATTCATAGAATTTGAAAACCGTCAAGAAGTCAACCGAATACTATCAGAATGTCGATACGGTTCGCGATGCTTCTGTCGAATATTCTGTAAATTAGTTGAATGTGTCAGACTCCTTGATAATGGAACACTCAAGGTTTACGCAAGTTGCAAAAAAACCCCTGGTCTGACGGCAGAAAAATCCCCAAATATTTGCTTAGTGGGCCACAAATGCAATGAAAGACATACCCAATCACGGACTTTAGGGACTCGTGTACATTAGGGACGTAAAAATTCCCCTAAATACAGCCGTGACGCCCCAAGGCTTGAGCAGACATAGATCGGTGACGCCTATAGTGGCCGTTAATCAGAGGATTGACATCTTGGAGGTTTTTTTAGGGCTCCCAGCTGTTGTGCGCAATGTCGTAGCTATGCCACTTGACGAGATGCTAGATTTAACCTTGACGTTGATGTCCGAGGATGTCCTCAATCACGTACTCCATGAATCCTTCCACCTGAATTCGAGGCAGAGAAGGAACATCTCTGCCACAGAATCTCTTTTTGGGGTCTCAATAGTGCTTGAGTGTCCTGACATGAAAGACATGATGAGTTACCATGCTGTCTTGTAGGCAAAGTTGAACAACACGGGGTTTAGTTGATCCTAAATGTTCCCAACCATCAGGGTTTGAGATTTGCAAAGTCCATTCCATGTAGCTTGATGTTCACCAAGCTGAGGAGGACACAATCACCAGCGTTGAAGATGTCGTCACTGCAATTTCGGTCCACTTCTTGCTTCATCCCACTTGTGTGTTTGGAAGGATCTGGCGTGTTTTATCCTAGAAACACGAAAATTCACGGTATTGGATGTCAACTATAGGAATGTTGCTTCGGTTCTGTAGTCCTGGCGGTGTGGTGGGGAGTTTTTGGTAGACCTCTTCAGCCGGGATTTTCCCCGTTACAATGGAATTTGCCAAGTTGTATTCAAGATTAGCGGTGAGTAGTTTTGCTGTCCAATCAGTTCCATGGGAATTGCATAAGTATGGAGGCGTTTTTCAAGTTTTTTATTGGTCCGCTTCATTTGCCCGCTGGTTTGTGGATTGAACGCCATTTATAGCAAGATCCAATTGCCGTAGCGCGTCATCAGTTTGTGCCAAAAATGGCTAATGAAGCAGCATTCTCTATTGCTAATGATTGCACGTGGCACTCGGTGGGACCGTATGATGGTTTGTAAAGAGCTATGTGTTGAAAAAGTGCCCCTCCGCATGTCCAAGTGCGGCGCCGGGAGGCGCCGACGAGCCGCCAGAAAGAGGAAACTCCGCGCCGGCGGATCTGGCGACTCTAGAATTTCTCGGATCCTGAAATGGATGATTGCCCCACAAAGTTGATGAGCCGCTAAATCTGGTGGAAGTTGTTTTCCCGGAATCAGACAAGTATCAAGGGAGATATGTCCTTCCACAGTTGGGGCGTGCGCAACGGCTCTCGGAGCCGGTTGCGACTCGAAATCCGGTCGATTATCAACCGGACCAAGTAGAAAAAATACCATCTGGAGAAATTGCTCTGGAAGGCCTGCCGAGGCGTCCGGTGGATGATCCACCTGATCCGGTGGATCATCCACCGGATCCTGTAGTGCAGGTTGTTACTGAGGGACTTAGCCAAAATCCTGGCTCGGCGTCCGAAACTCAGTAGTACGTTTTGTTGCTCGGAAACGGACAGGTTTCAAACCTCGTCACACCCCATCACCAAACTCGACCCAAAAGTAGGTAGGGTGCGTGGAAACAGTGCAGGAAACCCATACATCACGTGCAATGGGATCTGTGCCTTGGGAAAGGCGCTTTGCATGTGAAGGAAGGCGCCACGGCGAGTGGCGGAGTCAGGCTTCTGTTGTGGGTGAGACATGCGCTTCGGCAAGCGTAACTTTGGCTACGCTTGGCCGAGTCGCGTGCGGTTTGGTGCGTTGAAAATCTCATTGACTAGCCCTATAAATGCTGTGATCATATCCATGTATAAAAAACTAAAGCAAAATCGCGTTATTCCCTTCGCAAAAGTGGTTGTCTCTAATTGCCTGCTGACATAGCGTGAGGTGACCAGAAAGCTCACGCTCAGTCTCAGATTCACCCAAAAACAGAAGACGTGAACCACTAGAGACAATCAGACAAAAGTCAGGACCGCACCACACGGATTCCTCTTGACACTATGTTGTTCCTTTATTGGTGACGATAGTCGTTGTTAGGATGAAGTGCGACTTTTTTAAAAATCTGTCCACTACCACAAGGATGGCGTCCGACCAATGGTGGGTGGAAGGCACTACCAGTACAACGTCCATGCTGATATCGACCCACAGCTCCATTGGAATAGGGAGAGATTGAAGGAGTTTCGGTGGCCTCGTGCGACAAGATTTGTGCCACTGGCAGGTCTCGCACAATTCACATAATAATAGCTCCTTCAGTGTCTTGTCCTCGCCAAAGTGTCCTCCGAGACCGGTATTCTAGCATTCCTGTAGAAGCATCCTTTATAGGTCCGCATTTGGTGGTACGACGACTTAACGAGTGAATCATTGCTGCAAGTAGGGATCCTCAAACCATAACTTTATCTTGACGTACCCGCCAAACTCCTCGTAACTCCTTGCGAATAGCCTCACGAGGTACAGGTCTCATTTGACAAGCAACGTACTAGTTTTGGCCATCAAGTCTGGTCACCATAAAAGCATCTTCTGGATTTTCATCTGGTGCTCGATGTCATAGTCAAAGTTAGACTCAAGGAAGTCCATCCGTCGAGTTTGTCAACAGCTCAGATTTGGTTGAGTCTTAAGATGTGTGAGGGCGTGGTGGTTGGTGCGGATGACACATTGTCGGCATTCTAGATAGCACTGTCAATATTTGTTTCTCATGCACCGCATAGTTTAGCTCCAATTTGCGTGATTTCTTGAAATGTACGCGACTTTTGGTCTCCATCGTCCAAAATAATACTTCTTTTGACTGAAAAATGGGACTGGCAATCCATCACTACCTCATGATGGGTTGGAATCCTAGGATTCAAACTTGTGGTCCGTATTCTCTCCACCAAACCGAGGATGTGATGGAAGCGTAGATAAAGCCAGTGATGGGTGCACCTATTCAGTGGCATTCTACAATGATGTGGCATCACTATTTGTGATCTTGACTATTCATACCACGTCGGCTTTGGTCAGGGCCAGAACTGCCTGGGTGTTTGATTGCTTCCCTGCAAGGTCAGGTTGTGCGTTTATTGTTTATTTGTGTTGGCTTCTCATGTGAATCCAGTAGCAGTGAGAATCTTGCATTAAGTCGGCTTGCGCCAGTGGTTAAGGAGGGGGACTATGACTACTCAACACTCAACTTGGATGTGTGCCCTCCTGCACGCAGAACATCACAGGCACGGTTTTATCGGAGAAAGTAGGCCTCCCACATGACAACATGCGGCTAAATGTGTGGCCTGAAGGCCTCAAATTTCATGACTTCAACAAGCCCCACACCCTCCTCACAGTGGAAAATTTGTTTGCATGGTGCTTGCATGGTCCTTTGCCTAATCCAAGACCAAGAACAGAGACTTTGGTTGTAGGTTGCTAGGGAATACCTCATTCATTGCACCAGTTGTGGACCTAACCATGACTCATAGAATCCTGAATCTCACTTGCCCATTGGTATTGTAAAACATCAATTGGACCAAGCTTGCAGCTTGTATGCATTGATGTATGGCAAGGAGCAACACTTGAACTCAAAGGTAGTGAAAAACATTCTTGTTGGACGCCATTCACGGATAGCATCCGTAGGAGATTGGGGATGTCCAACATAGTTGTCGTCCGGACACTTGAACATAAAGGGGGGAGGTCACTAGCCATGTTGATCGACAACTTGTAGCTTAGGTTGAATTGGCGTGCACTTGTTCATGTTTAGCTGGTGATTGGAAATATATGTCTTTCACAATGTTGACGTCTCACTTTCTGGCACTACTACTTGCTGGGCATGAACGAGGACGGTTCATTAAAACATAGCAAGGGGGACGGTTTGGCCCTCCCACCTAGCAATAGCAAAGGGATAGTTTGTAAAGTCCCCCGGAAAAGAAAGGGCTAGCCACTTGCAGGCCACCCGCCGGCTAGCCACCAGCCACTTATCGAGCTGGTGGCTCGATCGGCAGCCAAGAGGTCATGAGGGCCTCGAGGCCCGTGGCCTCGTGGCCCCTCTCTTGCTCACCCTCCTCTCCAGCAAGAGCAAGTAAGGACAAGGGGTAGAAACAAGCAAGAGAGACACCAGAAAACTCTGAAGTGTTAGCATAAAATCAGTGGATTTCCTCACATGTGATGATTTCACTTCATCGCATAAACAACAGAATTCCAGTTTGTTTATTATGAACTTCGAGTTTCAAACATAAAGAAATCGTGCAAATTCACAAGTTTGAAGCAATGACCCACCTCATTTGGGACACAAAAGGGGAGTAAAATCTAAGAAAGAAGTGCCTTCAAAGACTCAAAATAGTTGAGTCTCCGTGTACGGATTATTGATGATGATTTACCCAAATGGCACAGAGGGAAGTTTACTCCAGCAAGCTCTGAAAGTCATTTTGTGATTTTTTTATGATGACTTCCGTGCATGATCTAGAGTCACAGCCGTTATAGTGATGATCAGAACAAGGGAGGTACTAGAAAAACACACTCCCAGTCTGCAGTCACCTGCTGGAACTGTGGAACAACTAGATTGTTTTGTCCAAGTGCACTGCCTCCTGTGACGATGTGCACCTCGCCTTTGTAATACGGGCTCATTGGGCTTGCAAAAATGTCACCTCATGTACCTTGGTAGTTACCACACCACCATTACCACATCCGTCACATCCTATAGGCTGACAGATCCCTCACCCAACCACGACTCTTCTACACCTATATCTTGTCGAGTCCCCAGATGTGGCTGTGTACCGGGAGGGCTGATTTGACCCTCCCACCCCGCAATATCAAGGGGGAGCTTCACAACCAACCCTCACTGTTGCAAGGGCTAGCCAGTGGCCAGCCATGTGCTGGCCGCCGGTGAGCTTGCAGCCGGCCAGCTGGGTGGCCAGCGGCCGGCAGCAGCTCAGGTGACCGGCAGGCAACCCGCCTGCAAGCCACCAGCCACTGATCAAGCTGGTGGCTCGATCAGTGGTTGAGAGGCCGCGAGGGCCTCAAGGGCGAGGCTCGTGGCCTTGCGTCCTTGCCCTTGCTCACTCTTCTTGGTAGCGTGAGTGAGCAAGGGCGAGGGATAGAGCAAGAGCGGGAGCGAGGGTTGCACAAGAAAATTTGGTGCACAATCATGGATTGTGTCTTACACATGACGATTTTGCGCCAACGCATCAAGAACGAAACTCGATTTCATTTAGGACAAACCGTGAGTTTCTTGACTAGAAAATTTGTACAAAATCACAAGTCTAGGATAATGTCCTCCTCGTTTTAGACCCAGGACGTGGAGGTGAAGTAAAAAAAGGAAATGGACCTCTAAGGACTCAAAACATTCGAGTCTCTCTGCATGGGCTATTTGATGAAGATTGTCCCCAAGAGTGACGCAGAGGGGAAAATTCCTCTAGTGATCTCTAGATGTCATTATGCAAACTCTGATGATGACTTATCTGCAAGAGCTGGACTCTCGACACGTTACAGGCTGGGTTCCACCGCCCATGGGACCAATCTATTATGGGCCAACCTCCTCCCACTATACTCCAGTATCCTAGTTTTGGGTTGGTGTCAACGTTTTTGAAACACGCTCCAGTGATTGTCTTTCCAACAACAGCCATGTCAGAGAGCGTGTCTTCAAGAAATGCCTCATTCAACCGCTCCAGCTTTGTGATCAAGGAGGTGAGGATGTGATGGGCATGTCTGGTACACTTGTCTCTGAGTCAGATGGAGCCCTTTGTGACACGTCGTTAGGAGGGAGCTTGAGGTTGTGTAACTGATGATTTTCCTTGGATAGATAAGTGGCAGTCTTTTACATTCCCTCATCGTCTTACAGACTCACACCCTGCACTCTTGCACTGTCACTGCCTGTCTTGGGTTGTCCTCAGCTCGTGTCTCACATGGATCCTAGATCATTGATGCAGGGGCAACCCATCACATGACATCCTGTTGTTCCTTCTTCATACCTCTAAGTCCTGATGGCTCAGTCCGTTTTGTGCGCACTGGCTCTGGCCAGCTCCTCCCTGTTCAAGGGGTCATTGTCGTAGGTTTCACCAGACCAGATGGTGATCTCTGCTCCTCTCTGTACGTGCCTGATCTGGAAGT
>SZWC01025983.1:11282-22519 GCA_023375785.1 Penium margaritaceum
TTGGACTGAGCTGAGACCCCAAGGAAGACACAGAGGCAGCCACGACTGGACAACTTGCATTTTGGGAGATGATCAGGGAGCCAAACAGAAGTGACACAATCCTAGATGCGAGCCAAACGTAGATGAAAAAAAAAAAATCAATCCATCAAATGCTGGTAATGTGTGACTGTGTAGAGGAACGGACTATGCGGCACGCGGTTCCACACCCAAGTCATGTAAGACATGGCCTCAAGCGTAAAGAGGGGGATAAAACCAGGACTTGGACAGAAGAGACCAAACACTAGCAGCAAGAGATCAGTTCTAGCATTCATAAGACAGTTTTTCTGGGATGTGTAAGGAGCCAAAGACTCTATACGCACACCACAAGAGGTAACAGAATGAGAGGCCGGACCCAAAACACTCACCATAACGATCAGAGCCAAAGACAGAAGATGACCATTGAAAAGCAAGTTCAACGTGGAAGACACTCGTCAAGCATGTCAGATACTCCATTCTTTTGAGGTAATGAAAAGACCCAATAAAAACGGGAAAATTCATCAGTGAGACAAATCATGTACTGCCGAAGACCACAAGATTCATGGGATAGAGGTCACATGACATCCGCATGCACGAGATCAAGGGGATGGGATGGAAGGTAATGAGAGGTAGAGAAATGATTTTAGTGCATCTTGCCTTGGGTACAATCATGGTAGTCGTGAGTGCAAGGAAGAGCAAAAAGAAGTAGGGTCAAGACGGTGAGTTGGATAAAGACGCAACAGGTTGTCAATGGCAGCGGTGTGAATGTGGCACATGCAATGATGTAGGAGACGAGTGTGCTCATTGGACAAGGATCGTGCAGTAAGAACAATGACAAAGGCTTGAGACGACGAAGCAAGCAACAGAGGAACACATAGTAGACAACTGCAACGAAGACCACATAGCAAAACATGGCCGGAGGACTGCAATAGGACAGTACCAACGCCATTGCTGGAGTAGAAGTCTATGCCCTGATCATCTAGGGTGGTAACAAAGAGCAAGCTGACCTTGAGACCAGGCACGTATAGTACATCTGGCACAAACGGGTCCCCCCCTCGGGCCAACAGAGTGCACAATACCAACACCTTGTATGGGTAGTTGCTGGCCTGAGCCACTGCAAGCAAAGCAGACGGAGCCGATAGGGCCAAGTGAGACAAATGAGGAGCAACAGAATGTGATATGGTACGTAGCACCAGAGTTAATGAGACAGAAGCCATTCAAGGGACAAGCAGAAGGAAGTATATGAGAGACAGCCAAAACGCCAAGGGAGGTAGGAGGTGATAGATCAAATGGCGCAATACAATACAACAAGGAAACAGACTGCTAATATTCAATCCACGAAACATCAATAGGAAGCATCCCTTGAAGAGCCCTCAAAAAGTGCCGCGAAGTGTCCTGTTGGCCTAATATACATGGAGATAGGCAGTCCCCCAACCACTCTCACCTCCCTTTTCACGAAGAAAGAGGAGGTCGATGAGGATCTTCTCCAGGCTGTGCTCAGTAGATTTGCGATCTTCACGAAAATCACCAGCAGAATATTCACAACGAGGGTGGTCACCATCGTGCAGCCAGGAGGGAGGTATGTCGTAAGGAGATGGAGGTGCGTAGTAAGAAGGCTGGCCAGGGGAAGGAAGCCAGCCGGAACCAATGGATCCCGAGGGTAGGGCAGAAGCATGGTGAAACTAGCAAGTGCATATAGTGCTCGAGGAGGAACGAGAAGAGGTGGAAATGCTCACAGACCCAAGGACAGAAGTGGACAAGGCATTTCTTGACAGACTAGTGGCAGTAGTGTTGCGTGCCCTATGTGCCCTTATGGCGGCTGCCAAGCGAGCATCATCAGGCGGGTGTGGTCACTTTGGGACAGTGTGACCGGCGTGACACTAGTTTGAGCAGGTATTGCAAGACGAGGAGGAAGAAGAGGATTATAGGGCACCATGACATGTTCCGCCTCGGACCCCACTAGTGCCAATTCCCCCTCCACGACCTCCACCACCATGCCCATGATACCAAGCATGGCATTAGCACCACCAGTGGATGAGGAGATGGTGCTGGAGGTGGAGAAAGAGGGCGATGGAGAAGAAGAGGAGACAGTAGTGGTGACAAAAGTAATGGTGGAGGGATGAAAACACTTGAATACAGGTTTCTCCACCAATCGATGAGGCGAGTTGCAGTGAACTCATAAAGTGTGCCGATGCCAAGAGATTTGTTTGCATCAATAGGCTCAGCAGCGAGGCACACAAGATCAGTAGTGGGGATATGAAGATAATGGCTAATCAATTCTAGAATGAGGCTGGTGACAATGGACTGGCAGGCAGAGAGCTACCAAGGCATAGCTTTACCAAGGTCGTGAATCAGCTTCAGGTTGTAAGCGTAGCATGCATCAGTTGTCTCTTCTACATGCATACAAAGCTGATTGAACTGGATGGTCAATGCACTCTACTCTGCTTGGCCGATGACACTGGTGAAAGAGGAGACAGGTGCCAACAGGGTTCACAAGAGTGTCACGTGTAATGTTAGTGTTGTACGAGCCAATCTCGTCAGTGATATTGTCTGAGCTAGCATGGATGAGTGTGCAAACACCACATGGAGACACAACAAGCTATGGGACAAAGGGTGTAGCAGTAGAGGGGTTAGGTAGGATATATTGATGCCAGGGGTGTTTATCCCAAGCCCACCCGCTGAAGTAAAACTCCTAAGGTGGGAAGGTGAGATTGGTGGTGAAATCTAGTGGCAATGTTTTGAACTCATGTCAGCAAGAACCATGCAAGAGTATGTGTGCAAGAGCGGCAGAAGCAACGGACTGAGTGTTGATACTGGTGGTGTCAGTTCCTAGGGTGTCAGTGTACCCAGTCAAAGAGGAGCCAATGGCGATAACAGTGGCAGTAGCACGGATATGCTCAGCAATAATACAATGAGGAGTAGGAACACGTTCGATGAGGCATTTGGTTACAAGCTCAGAATAAGCCTCAGCACACTCAGCCTTCGTGGCGTTAGCATCCCATTCACGATTCTTGTTGGACTCCATAGCAAGACGAGTGAGCCGCAAATCCTCCTCAAGCTATGCAAAAGCGGCTTCATGGTCAAGGAAGATGGAAGGACACCAACAAGAGAATACAATGGAAACTTTGACAGTGTTTCTCCTGCCCCAATGAGTGTGGAAAGAGAGAATGGAGTACGAAGATGGGAAAAGCTCCTGAATTAACTGGGAGGCCATAGTGCCAAGCAAGGACCACCAATGAAAGATGCGTAAAGGGGTCAAGTAGAATGCTAACCACGGGGGAGAGGGGCATGGAGGTAGTATGAACAGAGATAGCAGCACAACAACTATAGAGGGAGCGAGGACAGAGACCCATGATGCGGCTAGGACCACGAAGCACAAGAATCTGGTGAGGGAAAGTGTGGAGACGGCTGCTACATCTGTACACATGGAGACAAAGGTGTAGATATGGCCTTTGGTGGAGGAGGTAAATCCTGCGATAAAGAAGGTAGAGGAGAGGGTGGTGCTTTTAATGGATTTGATAGCAGATGAGGCTGATGTGGTTGCAGAGGCAATGAAGATGGCACGTATTGCTACTAAGCGTTGACTGGATACGTTCAAAATAGCCCTTGCTAGAAGATCGTGTGTGGAGACATCCATTCAATTGGAAGAGGATAACCCATGGACTCCAGGCATCGCCAGTACAGTGGACATTTTCTAGCTCTATGGAGGAGAGTCACACAATGCCCGAGGCAATAGTAGAGGGAACATCTCCTTGAGGAAGCAGTGGTAACCAGCCCCCTGGGACGGCACCATCACAAAACTTTGTCTGTTGTTGGTACTCTGCACCTCAGGAGGTTTGAGTGTCTTGTCACAGCCCAGTCATCCACACTCATCTTTCCTATCATGTTTTCATCCTGTGATGATGCTAGTGGAGGAGCTTCATCGGGGTGCGATGTAGGTGGCCTTGACAATACTGCTTGGCTTGATGATTCATTGATTCATGTTGTCTGTCATTGTTTTGAGCCCTCTCTTGCTCATCCTACCGAGGCAAAATCATTCGTGGCCCATTTCTTGGTGTGGAAGGAAGGTCGTGAAGCAAGTGGCAACCAGATCATTCACTCTGGTGCTATCCATCACATAAGTTGTCATCACGGTGACTTCATTTTCCTCGGTCTCGTTGAGTCTGTTTGGCCCGTTTCCAAGAAGCCTATTCAATCCTTGCGTATCTTGTGTCAGAGTTGTGAAATTTGTTGGTCTTCTTGGCCCCTTCTAGGTTTGCGACATGATTGTTTTCCCCGTTCTTCAGTTAAGCTTGGTCTTAATTTGTGTGTATAGCAGGATGGGTCTTGCTGTGAAGCACTCTATAGACTCTGCCATAGTTTCTGCTTGCGACACTCATGTTGTTTTGCTCTATGCCTCTCTCATTCATAATCTGTATTATCCTATTCATTGCACTCCACCCGTCTCTTCTCTCATGTCCTCAGCTACAAGTGTGTCTGTCACTAATGTTCTCTCCTCAAAGCGCTAGCATCTGTTGCATGGCCTACTTTTCCATGTGAGCTCAGGCACTATGTCCAAGCTCCTTCGGACATAGCTAGCCATCGTTCTTCATGTGGCATCCTATCAAAAGCGGCCCAAGACCTATTGTACTTTATACGCTCAAGGTAAGTTACATTGCTGACTTATTGACTCCACTTCCTTGGCATTGTGCCCATTGGATCTCGTCTATTTGAACCTTCTTGGCCCTCCCCTAGTGAAGTTCGTTTAGATTGGGGTTACTATATCCTTACCCCAACTGATGACCTCATCTATATCAGGTAGTTCTACAACCTGTTCCACAAGAGCGATGTCGCCTTGGAGGTGCTCCTACGGCTCATCATAGCTGAGTATCACACTCGTCACACACTCCACACATTAAAGGAAAAGCATGTTGCTAAGTTCCTGCTTGATACGGATGCATTCTTTGTTAAGAACAGTTTCTTTCACCAACTATCTATCCCTGCGA
Source organism: Penium margaritaceum (assembly GCA_023375785.1). Lineage (NCBI taxonomy): Eukaryota > Viridiplantae > Streptophyta > Zygnematophyceae > Desmidiales > Peniaceae > Penium > Penium margaritaceum. The sequence goes on from SZWC01025983.1 coordinate 16,283, forward strand.
TAATCAAACAGGATGGTGTGCTTGAGTGCTAGAACCGCACAATCGAGGATGCGGTTCATGCCATGTGGTCTGAGTGGCATCCGCCTGAGTGCTTTGCATGTGAGGGCTTCTCCTACATGATGTGGGTTCAGACTTAGCTTTCGCACCATTCCCTGCCGGTTCATGTCACACCATACAAGCTTTTCAGAAAAGGACTTTGACAATAACTCACTCCCTCGAAAGTATCCAAGATTCTTACAAAGTTTCAGGTCAAAGACCAAACCACCTTCACAAGTCTTCCAACCATTATGATTGACTATCAAGGCATCCCCTAACAAAGTGACACCTGTCACTTGCGCTTGGCTAGCAGAACAAAGCCGTTGTACTGTCTGGTTTTCATGTTGTATTGGAAACAAGGAGGATTTTCATCCCCTTGGAGTCTAACCTAATACAGGTTTAATCATCTCGTAGGCCTTTGGTTCCACATCCCTTATTGCATTGTATTCCCTCTGTAGTTTATCGCTTGCTCAACCTTTCCAAGGCAATTTCTGGCTACTCTCCCTTAGAACTCTATATTCTACTNAGTCTTCCAACCATTATGATTGACTATCAAGGCATCCCCTAACAAAGTGACACCTGTCACTTGCGCTTGGCTAGCAGAATAAAGCCGCTGTACTGTCTGGTTTTCATGTTGTATTGCATACAAGGAGGATTTTCATCCCCTTGGAGTTTAACCTAATACAGGTTTCATCATCTCGTAGGCCTTTGGTTCCACATCCCTTATTGCATTGTCTTCCCTCTTTAGTTTATCGCTTGCTCAACCTTTACAAGGCAATTTCTGGCTACTCTCCCTTAGAACTCTATATTCTACTACTCTTCTCCTTTCCTTTACTATACAAGGTGCTCACTTCTGCCTTCTACATACTCCCAGAATGCCCTCATCTACCTCTCACTCTGGCGCTCTACCGCATGTCTGGTGCCTACCTTCACCTGTCTTTCGGCTAGCTCCCTTGTCTTGCATTTATCTCTTTGATTTTATCACTCTCCCACCCGTTTTAGGAACGATTCTCTAGTGCCGCCTGACCAAGTGATCGTGTCTCCACCTCCATCATTGCATACCACCTTCAGGGCCTCCTTCTGGTACCATTCTACTACCTACGTTACATCTCCTATCTCCATAGAAGCTCCATTAGGTGTGACATCAGCTGGTGGCCATTGATCTGCCTTGCGTCCAAGCTAAATGGACATGGCGGTCCTCGATCTCTAGTCCCCTTGGCAGCTCGACTGCTCGAGCTCTGCCTTCATTCATAGCTAATGTCAGTTTTACCATCTCTCATCAAACTTCAAGCCTCGCCAACAATCTCCACCATAACATAACCATGCATCCAAGATCAATGGCTATGGTGTGGCCTGTTCTTGTAAGTCCATGATAGCCCACAACAGCAGACAAGCCCCTAACTTCCACAACTTTTTCAAAGGCTTCGTCCGACTCTTTTATGCAAGCTCTTTACTATTTCATTTTGTGCTTGCATTGCTGCTAGCCGATCCTGCCCTGCAGATCTCAAGCTCTCTACCTCTCTTTTGTTGCCTCATCCTGCCCCAATGACCTTGTGGGAAGGTCACCTCTTGGTCACAGTCGCCACTATCCGAAGCATCGTTCCTCTATGTTCTTCATCTTGCCAACGTTGCTACTCCATCTTGCTCCAACTACATCAGGATCATTATCTATCTACCCTCTGCCTTCTCATGTCATCATATTTTCCAGCGGTCATGTCCCTTCTCCTCTTCCCTTCAAAGCGCCCCATTTCCAATATCACTTGCAACATCCTCATCTTCCTCATTGGCTTCATCAGCCTCATCTGGTAGAATCAGCATCTTCTTTATCATCAACTAACCATCACTATCTACCACCGCACTGGTTTCACCCTTCAACATCGACAAAATATGTTAATGCACGTGGTTTTACCCCTACATCCATGACTTCAACAATGAGTGAATCACCAATCATCTATCAACAATCATTAATCTGCAGCTCGGGCTCTAGGATCCGTCCATGTCACTACTCGCTTTGCAATGGCATGCACCCAATCCAACATCAGATTCTCTTGTGGTGAGCTAGAAACTGCCTTCCTTTGCCACATTTTTCTTGTCTATCAATCAGCGCACGTCGATTTCCCTTGCACCCACTCCATCATGAGCAGCTTCACTTCAAGTTCACATACGTGGTTTGCCGTTACGCCCATTTCCATCATTTTCAACTTCTACTTCATCTCTCACGCACATGAGATTTGCCTCTGCTCTCACTCCATGCATCGTGTACAATCAGCCCGACAACATTTCTTTCAAACAAAGAATGGAACTGAACAACTTTAATAACAAAACTGAAACACATGGCACGGAATCCAAATCTCATTAGCTCTACATTCAGAGGTGATTTTGTGCTTGGAAATGTTTGAACTTGGAAAACTTGAAAACCTGTTTTGAGACGTCAGAAGAACATGACAATTCCCCTCATTGCGTACATAGTTTTATTTCCTTCGCTCGTGTGTGGATCACACTCATAGTTTATGATTCATTTATGATGGATTCTTGCACCAATGCATCCATTGATGGATACCATGCAAATAAACACCCCCCCCCTCAATGGATTCTTACCCTCAATGCATCCATTGAGGGATATTGCATGTTTAGACTTGATGCCGTGGGCCTCTAGGTATGAAGAGCAAGTGCCCTCCTCCCACTATGCATCCCATCTATTGCTATTTTCAAAATTTATCCTTGTATTCATAGACTCGAATCCCTCCATGATTCTCTAAGCCTCAATTCACCACAAATTTGTGCTCCTTCGTCGTGAAGCTTTAGATGAGATATGTTGTGTGCACCATCTTCTTGTGATCCATGTTGTCTCACTGGACCTCTTTCATGGATTTTGAACAGTGTTGTATTTGAGAACTTGCCCGCAAGGTGGAACCATTGAACACTACTCTAATGTGCAAGCTTTGTCTTTGATGCATTGATCGATTGTCGGCTTTTCCTTTTTTTTCCATGACCTTACTTTACACCCAGTTTTCTTACAAGAATATCTTCTTCAATGAGGGTTATCTTGTAAATTATATCATGTCTTCCCACATCATATAGGTTAAGCCTAGATTGAACCATCCCCTTTCATGTTTTGAAGAGTGTTATGAGAAAGTGCGTAGAAGCTTCCTAGCAACACAGCCGCTAACCGGGCGTCAGTGCCTGGTCAGACGGTGACGACAGTCACAGGTCGTACACACAACGGCAAGGGTTTGGCTAGGAGACACAAGACACAGTGTCAGAATGCTTCAATATAGCATATGCAGAGAGAAATGACAAATGACAGGTCCAAGGCATAAATACCTGCCGCGGCGCACGGCGGGTGTCGCACGCGGCAGTCCAAGATCTGTCCTAAAAACCGGCCCAAAACCACTGTTTTGGCCGTAACTCTGCGCACACATGTCAGAATCCTACGCCGTCTGAACCTAGACGTGCAGAATCAAAAGACGGACACAACGACTGGTCACATGCATGCATCCATCTACAGACAGTGAGCATTCAATGCAAAAACATGCAAATAGGCCTCATGGCCAGTCCGCCGAAAGGCGCGTGCAAGACGTAGAAGCCACAGCAAGGAGTCCCGGTGGCATCTGGGGCTCTGGAACGGTGGTCGGTCAGCTCAAAGCGGGTAGTCCGCCGCCTGTCGTCGCGCCGGTGTCACCAAGGCCGCCTGCCTCAGGGATCTGCACGAGTATGGACACGGCCGAGTGGTCACAGTAAACTGTACAGGAACGGCACAAAGCACAACACTCCCCCATGACCCGATGGTACGCATGTCCATACGCGTGCAGCACTGGTACAACCACATAGTGGGTGACACAGACAGATGAGACGCAAACGTACATCCCACACTCAACCACTATCACGCACGGGGCGAAGCCCAACAGAACGAATGGCCACCAGGAACTTTCCGCGGGCAAGTGCCTTCGTCAAGAAATCAGCTCGCTGCAAGTCAGTGCCAGCCCACATGATGGAGATCACGCGTCGCTCCACCAGATCGCGAACGAAATGATGCTCAACCGCAATGTGCTTTGTGCGAGCATGAAAAACACCAGAGTTCTCCGCAATGGCGAGAGCACTCTGGTTGTCGCAACGCAGCACAATGGCGGGTACTGACTGCCCAAGCTCAAGAAACAAGCGTTGCAGCCAAACTGCCTCAGCAGCTCCTGCCCCCAAAGCCACATACTCTGCCTCCAACGAGCTACGTGCGATGTAGCCCTGCTTCCCGCTTCGCCAAGACAAAGCGGTACCACCGAGCAGAAACACGTAGCCAGTGCGACTGCGCCCGTCAGGGCTCCAAGCCCAGTCGCTGTCAGTGTAGCCGTCAAGGACCACCGAACACTGTCGACGAAAGCAGAGTCCGAGATACGGTGTAGAGACCACGTACCGTACCACTCGCACAGCCGCGTGAAGAGCTCTCGCACGTGGAGCCTAGAACTGAGCGAGGAGGTTGACGGCGAACGCAATGTCGGGACGAGTGGTGGTGGCCAGGTACATCAGAGATCCGATAAGACGGAGGTACAAGGTCACGTCCACTGTCTCCCCCAGCTGTGTAGGGTCATCCACCTTCAGGGCATCCTGCCCATCAGGTGTGAGGGGTGTGGAAGCAGTGGGCACTGCACCAAGGAGATCGCTAATGCGCTCCCCCACGACTCGTGCGTATCGGGCCTGATGCAGCAACAGTGTCCGATGTCTGCGATCTCGCACGATCTCCATACCAAGAAACACCGATGCAGGACCGAGGTCCTTCATCCTGTAGGCGGTCTGCAGGACAGCCTTGGCCTCCTTCACGGCCTCCAGGGATGGAGACGCTATCAGAAGGTCATCAACATAGACCAGGATGGCGGTGAACCGCTCGGGTGTCAGTAGGATGAAGAGTGAGGGATCTGCCTCGCTCTGTACGTATCCTGCGCGAGTCAATGTGCCAGTGATCTCCCGGTTCCAACACCGTGGAGATTGCTTCAGGCCGTACAAGGACTTGCGCAAGCGCCAGACCTTGTCACCGTCCTCAAAGCCTGGTGGCTGAGCCACGTAGATCTCCTCATCGAAAGAGCCATGGAGGAACGCGTTGTTCACATCCATCTGGTGTAGTTCCCAGTCATGCTGAGCCACTACACCGAACAGAGCTCGAGCTGAGGTCATGCGCCCGACAGGGGCAAAGGTGTCAGTGTAATCAACTCCCTAAATCTGAGAGAACCCCTTGACGACCAAGCGGGCCTTGTAGCGTTCCAGTGAGCCATCCGGCTTCACTTTCTTGCGAAAGACCGACTTGACCTGAATCTCCTTCCTCCCAGGGGGAAGGTCGACCAGCTCGTAGACTCTGTGCTCTCGGATAGCGCGAAGCTCATCCTCGCAAGCAGCTCGCCAGGCATCAGCATCCTGCGATGAGAAAGCCTCCCTCAATGTGCCCGGGTCAGGCGCCATAGAGGGGGAACTCTGCGTGGCAAGTGCACACGCCTCAGTGTCAGGCCTGACGGCCACGAGATCAGCTGCTGCGTCACAAGCGATATGGAACTCGCCAGTGACCAGGTCGTGCCCTATGGGGCACGCTGGGTGTACCTCTGAAAGCTCTGTGCGGACACTCAGGCCTAAGGCCTTTGTGCCTGGATCACCGCTCGCAATGCTGCGAGAGGAACGCCTGGGTCCGGGACCCGACGCTCGCTGAGCTCCGGATTCCAATGGTCGAAGGCGACCACCGGGCTCACGGGAGTAACCGGAGGTCGAGGGGCGCACCTCAGGCTCAGGAACAGGTACAACCACAGGGACAAGTACGACCACAGCTGGTGAGGGCTGAGACGAGGCAGCCGGAGATGCCGTGCGAGGAGAAGCGTGTGTGGGGGACACTGAGCTGGGGGTGACAGCGGGCAAGGCTGGCCCGGACACTGAGGCAGGAGTGTCAGCCGACGTAGGGACAGGAGTGGGCTGGGCTGGGTCAGACGCCGGAGCAGGGGTGCCAGTGGACATAGGTGGTGATGTAGGAGGCGTGAGAGCAGCCGTACCTGTGTGGTGTGAAACGGGCTGAACAGGCGGGATCTCTGGACCAACGGCAATGATAGCCGGATCATCAAGTGCTGGAGATCGAGAGGGGACTCGAGCGGACACATCAGCCTGACGAGAAATGGTCGCTGGCGGAGAAGTCTCCCCCATCCGCCGAGGACCCTCACAGGAAGGGACATGAGC
>SZWC01025984.1:20041-31535 GCA_023375785.1 Penium margaritaceum
TGATCGCATGGCAACTCAGCAATCCACCTGTCAACATTGGAGATATCGAACATGCAGGTTCATCCACCTGTCATGAGACATGAATCTATGCACCTCATCTTCAATGGCCAGCATTGGTGACAGGCCTGCTGTGCGGCTACATCTGATTGGTCAATAAAACATCATCCCATGTGGCCAAACATGGTACAGTGAAACTGGCAACATGATCATGTGACCATGCCACATCACTTGGTGATGGTGCATGGTCACATCGATAGTAAAAAAAATATCGAAGTGTTGATCGTGGTCGGTTCCGAGCCGTTTCCACGAGTGGAAAATTCCCAATCTTCGGTCGACCAGATTCGCCGCTCGGTGGCCCCATGGGCCCCCACACGTGCTACACCGCCGCGATGCAGCATCGATGCCCGTCGATGTACCGTTGCCGCTGTAGGGGCCCTACAACGGACAACGAGATCAACACTGACGAGTTGACAAAGGATTCCGTGGAGTATCCTGCTCTTTGGCGCATCGGAAGTCTATCCGTGAGGACATCACGGGAGAGTTACGCATGTCGTGGACGCTTTTTCCATCCCTATGCTATAAAACATGTTGGTTCATTTCTTTCAAGCACAAAGCCATGCCCAATGCACGGTCCTCAACAAGGTCAATCAGTCTTGCAAAGTTTCTACTTTTTCTGCATTGTGGATCCAAGGTGATGACCATGGCGCTCTAATGTTTGTGGAGAAGGTCAGAGGCCTCCATTTCGAGAGGATGTTTTGCACTCCCGAAGCATGTTGGGATGTATTTCAACAGACAAGACAGATCATGGCTTGGGATGGCACCTTCCTCAAAAGCAGATTTTTACAGGTCCGTCTCATTGTGGTGGCGTTTGATGGGACTGATCACACTCTAAGGACGCTTGTGCCTACACAGGACCCCACAAAATGGATTTACTTTGCTAAGAACCTCACGGCTACATTCCCAAAGGTAGAAAAGCTGAGGATAGTGGTGATCACCAACAAAGAGCGCGGCCAACAAGTGACTGTGGTGCAAGAGCCGCCAGGCACGGTGCATGCCGAGTGTGCTTGCTACCGGTCTGAAAACATTTGTACACAATATGGTCGTGTTGTGGCCAAGGAGTTCTAGCGGCTCGCACACACACCGGCAGATTAGAACCACGCTATAGAGCAGTAGCATGTCATCTCTATTAGTGCAGACCGGCACCTACTTGGCGAGAATGGTGGAGGCGGCACTCCATGTGAGACCTGGTCGTGGCTACAGTTCCAAGAACCCCACAGAGGCCACTCCACATCCAACGTGAGTGAGAGATTGGAAACCTGGCTCCGCATGGCATGTACAACATATCCTAATTCCTCCTTCATGTCACTATGGAAGTACGCTCACTAGTTGTTCAAGACCCACCGCACTACAACAAGCACAGCCTCGGGATCGTTAACTCCAGTCGTAACCAAGCGTCCGTACATGTATCTGATGAATACTCAAAAGAACATCTTGACACAAGCGTCCCAACTCATGAGCACTCTGCATGGGCATGCCTCCGATATGCCATGCGCTGTTGATTGCGTCTGACATGTGTACACCTCCGGCAAATTTTAGGAGTATATACTTCCTTTCTTCCACGCAAGTGCCCTGAGCTTGTTGTTTGAACTCAACGCAGCCTGGGAGCGCATGTACAATGGTGTCATCATCAGCGTGACGGTCCGTGCACTAAAGTACGCAGAGGAGGGTTCGAACACACCGGGTCTCTGCAGTGGACGAGGAAGACAGCGGAGTGCATGCCGTAAGTGCTCGGCTCAACAGCATGCCAACCACCTGTGCCTTCACTGTGGCTACCACAGCTACACATGTTTCAGATGCCCAAACCCATCAGTTTTGAGCCTTGTCACGTTAGTAGGAAGAGTGCGCACTGCACAAGCAACTGTAGTAGCAGTCGCCAATGAAGAGGCCGCCAATGATGCTGTTGACCAGGCACTAGCATCGCATGAGAAAGAGCGGCCATACCATGCACGAGAGGTGGCGGATCTAACAACAAGAGATGAGGAGGAGAAGGAGGTGGAGGAAGACGAGGAGGCATGGGAGGATGAGCAGGAGGAGATTGCAGCGGGTGTGCTCACTTAGACCTAGAGGGCATAGGTTGTGGGGGGGTGCAGACACAATGCTGACTCTTCTTCGTCATGGTTGTGCTTTTTGTGTTTAGCTCTTAACGTAGAGATAACATTCATTGCGATTGTAAGAAATGGCATGAACGTTCATTTCTTTGTGGCAGGTGAATACAAAGGCCAGAAACAATAGTGTAGATGCAAAATGTGAGATGTTGACAAAATAAAGCTATCTAACACTGCCATAAATCCCAAAATATCAACTTCTTCTTCTAGCCACCACCACTCTTCTCAACCTCTTTCTTTCCCTCATGGCATCCAGCACAAAATCATTTGTTATTTCCTTCTTTGTATAAGTAGGTGTGACTTGTGGACTAGGATTAAGCATATACTTCCTTTATTTAGTACAAGAGGACCCATAAAGCCAGACCCCTGAGTAGGAAAGGGAACAAGAATGGTGGTTGGGGAGGTGGATTAGTTTCCACTTTGTACAATGGAAGCATGAATGAGGAGAATGTAAGAAATTCTAGACGGATGTGTGTACTGAGACATACACACACACACACACACATACACACACACACACACACACACACACACACACACATACATACACACACACACACACAGACAGACACACAGACATACACACACACACACACAGACAGACACACAGACATACACACACACACACACAGACAGACACACAGACATACACACACACACACACAGACAGACACACAGACATACACACACACACACACAGACAGACACACAGACATACACACACACACACACAGACAGACACACAGACATACACACACACACACACAGACAGACACACAGACATACACACACACACACACAGACAGACACACAGACATACACACACACACACACAGACAGACACACAGACATACACACACACACACACAGACAGACACACAGACATACACACACACACACACAGACAGACACACAGACATACACACACACACACACAGACAGACACACAGACATACACACACACACACACAGACAGACACACAGACATACACACACACACACACAGACAGACACACAGACATACACACACACACACACAGACAGACACACAGACATACACACACACACACACAGACAGACACACAGACATACACACACACACACACAGACAGACACACAGACATACACACACACACACACAGACAGACACACAGACATACACACACACACACACAGACAGACACACAGACATACACACACACACACACAGACAGACACACAGACATACACACACACACACACAGACAGACACACAGACATACACACACACACACACAGACAGACACACAGACATACACACACACACACACAGACAGACACACAGACATACACACACACACACACAGACAGACACACAGACATACACACACACACACACAGACAGACACACAGACATACACACACACACACACAGACAGACACACAGACATACACACACACACACACAGACAGACACACAGACATACACACACACACACACAGACAGACACACAGACATACACACACACACACACAGACAGACACACAGACATACACACACACACACACAGACAGACACACAGACATACACACACACACACACAGACAGACACACAGACATACACACACACACACACAGACAGACACACAGACATACACACACACACACACAGACAGACACACAGACATACACACACACACACACAGACAGACACACAGACATACACACACACACACACAGACAGACACACAGACATACACACACACACACACAGACAGACACACAGACATACACACACACACACACAGACAGACACACAGACATACACACACACACACACAGACAGACACACAGACATACACACACACACACACAGACAGACACACAGACATACACACACACACACACAGACAGACACACAGACATACACACACACACACACAGACAGACACACAGACATACACACACACACACACAGACAGACACACAGACATACACACACACACACACAGACAGACACACAGACATACACACACACACACACAGACAGACACACAGACATACACACACACACACACAGACAGACACACAGACATACACACACACACACACAGACAGACACACAGACATACACACACACACACACAGACAGACACACAGACATACACACACACACACACAGACAGACACACAGACATACACACACACACACACAGACAGACACACAGACATACACACACACACACACAGACAGACACACAGACATACACACACACACACACAGACAGACACACAGACATACACACACACACACACAGACAGACACACAGACATACACACACACACACACAGACAGACACACAGACATACACACACACACACACAGACAGACACACAGACATACACACACACACACACAGACAGACACACAGACATACACACACACACACACAGACAGACACACAGACATACACACACACACACACAGACAGACACACAGACATACACACACACACACACAGACAGACACACAGACATACACACACACACACACAGACAGACACACAGACATACACACACACACACACAGACAGACACACAGACATACACACACACACACACAGACAGACACACAGACATACACACACACACACACAGACAGACACACAGACATACACACACACACACACAGACAGACACACAGACATACACACACACACACACAGACAGACACACAGACATACACACACACACACACAGACAGACACACAGACATACACACACACACACACAGACAGACACACAGACATACACACACACACACACAGACAGACACACAGACATACACACACACACACACAGACAGACACACAGACATACACACACACACACACAGACAGACACACAGACATACACACACACACACACAGACAGACACACAGACATACACACACACACACACAGACAGACACACAGACATACACACACACACACACAGACAGACACACAGACATACACACACACACACACAGACAGACACACAGACATACACACACACACACACACCCACACACACACACACACACACACACACACACACACACACACACACACACACACACACACACACACACACACACACACACACCCACGACCCGCGACCCGCCGGCAGAGCAGCGGCAGCGGCCACACCAGCGACGGGCCCCCCCCACCATGGAGGGTTGCCCCTAGGCCGCGCCACCACCCATATGCCCTCGTCCCCTGGCGACGCGCGGGCCTCCGGTCCCCTCGCCTGGTCAACAGCGGCAGTTAGGGGCAGCAGCAACGAGTAGAAGCAGCAGTGGGTAGAGGCAGCAGCATCGGGGCGGCGACGGTAGCAGCAGCAGCGGGTCGAGGCGGCAGCAGCGGGTCGGCGCATAGAAGCGGCAGCAGCAAGTCGGCGATCGCAGCAGCAGCAGCGGGTCGAAGCACCAGCGGGTCAAAGCAGCAGCGGGTCGGCGGCGTCGGCAGCCGCCTCTGGCGCGTGCGGCCCCTTGCGCCGCGGCCTCTCGCGCGGCGGCCGTCCCCCCCCCCCCTCCCCCCTTTTTTGCCTTCCGTCCCATCGCCTTCTTCGGCTCCCCCTCCGCAGCGGCCTCCCGCCCCCTCTTTCCTTTCCTGACATGCTGCACCTCCTTCCTCCCCTCTCCTTAGGCAGCCTACTCTCCCTGCGGCCCAGATCTGCACTCCTGCGGCCCGTATCTGCACCCCTGCGGCCCAGACCTGCACCCGTCGGGCCCAGACCTGCACCCCCAGCGGCCCAGATCTGCACCCGTGCGGCCAAGACCTGCACCCAGGCAGCCCAGATCCGCTCCCCAGCACCACAGATCTGAACCCCGGCGACCCAGCTTCGTGCCGTCGCACACAACCCCGGACCCGCACCCTGGCAGCTGCAGGCTGGAAGCCGCAACGGCAACAAGTCGCCGCCGCTTGCACTCGGCCCGGACCTGCTCCCCGGCGGACCCCTCTTCACCGCGAGCTCCACAAAGAGGCTGCAGTTCGAATTTTTTCTGAGCTCAGTTGGAAGCGGGACCAGCAGTAGCAACGAAGGTAGCCCAAGCGGGAGCGGGAGCGGAGCGGGAGCGGAGGGGGAGCGGAGCGGAGTGGGAGCGGAGCGGAACGGGGGCGGGAGAGGAGCGGAGCGGGAGCAAGAGCGGAGCCTGGGCGGAGCGGAGCAGGAGCGGGAGCGGGAGCGGGAGTGGAGCGGAGCGGTGCGGAGCAGGAGCACAGCGGGAGCGGAGCGGAGTGGGAGCGGAGCAGAGCGGGAGCGGGAGCGGACCGGGAGCGGGAGCGGAGCAAGAGCGGGAGCGGAGCAGAGTGGAGCGGAGCGGCCACGGGAGCGGAGCGGGAGGGGAGCAGAGAGAAGCGGAGCGGGAGCGGAGCGGAGCGGAGAGGAACGGGAGCGATTCGGAGCGGGAGCGGAGCAGAGTGGTGGCAGCAACGCCAGCAGCAGTGGCGGGTTCAGCAGCTCCTTTCTGTCCTTCCCTCCTTTCCCCCATCCCCTCCCATGGCGATTCTCGCGGCTCCCCCAGCGGCTCTAGTCTTCCCAGATTGGCCCTTCTGTGCGCGGCCGCCCCCTGGCCCTCTTTTCCCACTACACCCTTGGCGCGTGCAGCTGGCATGTTGGGGCAGTGCGCGGGCCGCCTTGCCTTGGGATGCGCAGGAGCGCCCGCCTCTTGTCCGTGCCGGATTTGGCCTCATCCGGGTTTCCCTCGAGGCTGTCTCTCCGACCGGACGTGCCTTGCGTCGGGGGGTTTTCTGTGACCGACGTCACCCGGGGGTCGTTCTGCATCATGACGCCGACCTTCTCCACCCCCCGCCCGTCCGCATAGAGGAGATTGCAGCGACCGCGGCGGAGGGCGATGACGAGCCGACGGCACGCCTCCACGGAGTAAGGCTCTGGGGGGCTCGCAAGCGGGCGGCAGATCTCTGCCTTGAGGGCGTTGCGCCGCAGCTTTCTGGGGAACGGCGTCCCCGTCTCCTCCCGTCGGACGTGGATGTGGTCAGCTCCTGTAAGCGCAAGGAGGTGCCGGTGGCCGGGCCATGCGATGGTCTCCGTGGTGTTGCCCAGCTGCCCCCTCGCCCTGCAAAGCGCCGGGGCCTAAGGAGGGGGGCCGTAGTCCAGCCCCCGCTAAGCCTCCACTTGCCTCAAGGCCTCCGGCCCCTCCCTCCGCGGCCTGTGGGACCACATCGTCCGGGTGATGCCTTCAGTGGCGTAGCCGCTGGGGCTCAGGGGCAGTAGCAGCAGCCGGAGGTCCCGCGGCAGCAGTAGCAGGAGATCCCACAACAGCAGCAGCAGGAGGACCCACAGCAGCAGCCACTGCCGGCCCCGCAACCGTCGCAGCTACGGGAAGAACAGCTACACCATCTGTGGCATTTACAACAGGCGCAGCTTTGCCAGCATTAGCAGTTGGAGGGCCTGCTTTTGTAGCTCCACCAGCTCCTGCGAGGTCAGTAGCAGTAGCACCACATACGGCCGGAGCCGCAGCAGCAGCCGCATCAGCGGCAACAGCAGCAGCACCAGCGGCAGCAGTAACAGCAGCAGCCACAGCAGCCGTAGCAATAGCAGCAGCAGCAATAGCAGCGGCAGCAGCAGCCGTAGCAGCAGTAGCATCCGCAGCCGCAGCAACAGCCCCGGCGTGCGACGGTTTCAGCTGCGGAGCTCGATGCCCTCCTCTCTCACCTCCGCGCCGACATGGAGGGCGAGTGCGCTGCTCTGCAGGCCGACACTTGGGCGCGGCTCCGCAGGCTCTTCCTCCGCTATGACTCCCATGTCGGTCTAGACCTCTCCACCCTCCACCAGTAGCATGAGTCCTTTCGGGAGGCGCTCGCCCACCTTCACCACCAGGCGTCCGTCCTCCACAGCGATTTCGCCGCCCTCGCAAACTCTTTGTCGGGGCTCGACCCGCGGGTCAATGAGGTCGCAGTGGCGGTTCGCCGGCTGCACCCTCTCCTCGAGGGCCAAGCGCTCCGAGAGTCGCAAGAGCAGGAGCAGTGTCGTGGCGCTCTTGCGCATCTGCACCACCAGGTCCTGGGTTTGGCAGGCCATGTTTCCGTTCTGCCAGCGCAACTGGGGGGGATGGCGTCCGACCTTGCTGCTCCGGACGTGTCGGGTAGCGGCGGTCCAGGAAAGGAGGTGACCATGGAGGCTGCAGATGGTGTCGCCCCGGTCGCGGCCCTTCAGGAGCCACAGGCGGCAGTTTCGGCTCCAGCTGCTGCAGGCCAAGGTCATGCTAGCGGCCGACAGTCCGATTCGTCGGGCCCACGCCCAGCTGCTTCCGGGGGTGGCGTTCGGCAGACACGGTCCGCGGGTGGACGGCGTTCTGCGCCTGTTGGGGGAGCTGACAGTGCAGCAGGTGCTGGCAGAGATGACGTTGATGACCCTCGCAGTCGGCGGGGCTTGACCCCACCCCTTGATGCTCCTAAGGTATTGGAGAAAGAGGAGCGGGCCGATGTGGAGCTCGTGCTAGAGGCAGGTGCCCAGGCGTCGCCCGCGGACAGTCTTCCTCGGCCCCAGCCGACGGTGGCCACGACCGGGCCGGGCCGCGCCCGAACCAAGTGGGCCTGCAAACGCCGGCGTCGGCCTCCTCCGCGATACTGCTTGTCGGCAGGATCCGTTGGCGCGTCGTCCACTCGTCCGCTGCCTGGGGAGCAGACGGCGGTCGCCAGCAGCGGAGGAGCCGCTTCTCCTAGTCTCTCAGCTCCACCTGATGCGGCACCCCTCGCCTTGGTGCCGTGGTCCCCTCCTCTACGATGTGATGTTGACGCTGGTCAGGACATAGCACAGGACACCAGCACGGCCTCTCCTCCGATGCCACCGAGTCACGTTCCGACCCCTCAGGGTGGCCCGGGGACGCAGGGTCCACCTTAGAGGTGCCCCTGGTTTGGCTGCGCCTACGCCGGTCGCAGCCGCCGAGCTCTAAGGGGCCACTGGAGCTTGCGTCACCCACGCTGGTGCATGGACGCTACGATCCGTGGAGAGCAGCGCCTACGCCCCGACGTGGGGGGCCCAGCTCAGGCGCCTGCAGAGCGGCCTGTGCGTGCTAGCACTGAGGCAGCGGCGGAGGCGCGGGAGCGTGCGGAGTGGATTACAGAGCGCCGTGCTTGGGGCGGCCTGGCAGATCCGGAGCAGGTTTTCACCCCTCAGGAGTGGCAGGCGGAGTGGCGTCGCCGACGTCAGCAGCGGGAGTCCCAGCATGCGGCTCGAGCATCCCGTCGGTGCCGCTATCTTGCGGCTCGTCGAGAGCGGGTCTCTTCGACCCCAGATGCGCGGGTGGCCGCTCGAGCAGCTGCGGACTGCGCCCCGCCGACGCCGCCCTCTCAGCAGGAGGTGGCCTCGGACCAGGGCCCGGTGTAATCCCAGTAGCCCCTGGCTCTTTTGCCGCCTCCCTATGAGGCGGTGGGTGACGATGGCGCCGCGGAGGACGTTTTGCTCGATCGGGGGAGGCAGCAGCAATAGAAGCAACGCCAACACCCACAGCGTCAGCAGCAGCCTCAGCAGCAGCGCCAGCAGCAGCAACGGCGGTAGCAACGGCAGCACCCGCAGCGGCAGCAGCCCCCGTAGCCGGAATAGCCCCGACAGGGCCCGCAGCGGCGGGAGCAACAGCCTTGCTTGCTTGTCCCACAGCAGGAGTACCAGCCGGGACCACAGCAGCAGAGTGTCCCACGATGACAGCGGGAGGCAGACCAGGCCCAGCTCCACCAGCATCAGCAGACCCTGGATGAGGGCTTCCCAAGGGTAGCCGCGGAGGAGCAGGATGGCCGTTGGGAGCGCCTATGGCGATGGGCAGAGGGCCAGGACTGGGGCCAGCTCTTTGGAGTGGCTGTTCTACCGCCCTTCATCTTCTCGCGTATTCCGACTGGAGTCGTGGACGCGGTCCGAGCTGCCATGCGGATCCCCCTCGCTCACTGTGCGGTTCGCCCTTAGGATGCTGCGGGCCCGCTCCTCCTCATGGCGCTTCCCAGCCTCATCCTCCGCATGCGGCCGAAGCATCGCTGGGGTTCCGACGCGGACTGGGTCCGCTATCTGGTTTGGCGCTTTGAGACAGGCGATTGGCACGCGTTGTGGAGTGAGGCGGTTTTACACACGCGCCCGGCTGGACGGCCTCCCCCCCCACGCTCGTTGCGCCACCACCGTGAGGAGGCAACAGAGCAGCGGCTTCAGCGGGTTGTGACCAAGTTTCGCCGGGGCAACACGGCCCGCGCGATGGATGTCCTCGACTCTTCCTCCTCTTTGGCACCTCCCGGCCCTGCAGTCCTGTCACAACTTCAGGCCAAGCACCCTGCGGCACAGCAGCCGATCCCGGCCTGGGTGGCGGAGTCTGCTCGTCGCGCCCCTGCTGCGTTCCCAGACGCAGCCGGCGTCCGGAGGGCACTGCTGGACTGTAGTCGTGGGTCAGCCGCTGGACCATCTGGCCTTACCCTTGACCACCTTCGCCAGGCGATGGTTGGGGACGAGCACCTCACCCGGCTCTTCGCTCGTCTGCTGGCGTCCATCTGCCGTGGCCATCTTCACCCCATAGCCCGACGCTTCCTGGCAGCCAGTAAGCTCATCGCCTTCGCCAAGCCGGATGGGGGTGTGCATCCGATTGCGGTTGGAGAGGCCATTTGGCGTCTGGTGGCGCGTTGGATTGTGTCGACGGGGCGTCAGGAGATGCAGGAGGCTCTATCTCCATTGCAGCAGGGGGTGGACACACCGACGGGCATGGACACGATCGTGCACACCATCTCAGAGCAGCTCAGTCTCTTTCCCGACTGGGGTGTTCTCAGCGTCGATGTCCGCAACGCATTCAACTCCATGGAACGTGCGGCGCTGTTTGAGGCAGTCCGGCAGCGAGGGTTCGAGCACCTCGTCCCTTCCCTCGCCTTGGTGTATGCTGAGCCCTCGGACCTTTACTATCAGGGCGGGACGCAGCCATGTGTCGTGCGCTCGGAGAGGGGCGTCCGCCAGGGGTACCCTTTCGGCCCCTTCTTGTACGCGTTGGCACAGCAGTCCGCCCTGCAGGCGACCCAGGACGCGATGGGGGCGGTTGGCAAGGTGTTCGCGTACTTGGATGACACGTATCTTCTGGGCCCGGCGTCCCTCCTGGAGACGGGTTTTGGAGCCCTCCGGTGCGGCTTGGTAGCGGTGGGATTGGAGGTCCAGCCCCAGAAGTGTGAGCTCTTCCTTCCCGCTGGCCACGAGGTCCCGCCTGGCTTGTCCTCGGTTTGGCGGGTAGTGGAGGGGATGGACGTCCTTGGCGCGCCCATCGGCACCGCAGAGTTCTGTAGGGCTCGCCTGGATGCGGCGGTGCAGCAGGTGGAGGCCACTCTA
>SZWC01025986.1:11646-33544 GCA_023375785.1 Penium margaritaceum
ATGCAACAGGAGAAATAACTGAGAGGAACCGGTACGACGGAAGAGATTGAGAGCAAAAACAGGCCAACAAGAAAAAAGGTGAGGAAAATGAGGATAACGAGCTCAAGCGCCACCCACCTGACGTAGCCTGACCTTGTCCTGCGTTTGCTGCAGTCCACGTCCCATCGCCATTCTTCCCGCCCTGCAACATGAAACACCTCAGAGTGTCAGCATACCATACCAACTCCGAGAAAAAGAAGAAGAAAAAAACATCCTACGCCCTGAGGCAGCCCTGCCTTGATTCCTTCACGCCTCGGTGTCTCTGTCTATACACGTCTAAGTTCAAACTTTCCATATAACCTCGGTGCCTCGTTCCATACACCTTTCAACGCAAGAGACGACGCTGACGGAAGCCGCCTGGACAAAGCACAGCAGAAGAGGACATGGACGAGAACGGAGAGTGACTGGCTGTTCGACCACGCGAAAATCAACAGTGCGGCAAAGTTTGCTGCACCTTTTGGTTCTCTTGCTGTTGTGGAAAGGCACCTGGGTTAACCGAGGAAGCAGCGGGGGCGTCCGCGGCGGCAACGGACGAGTCGTAGGGCCGACTTGCTGCTGCTTCTGTTGCTGCGGCTGCAGCAGCAGCTGCTGCTGAAGCGTCTGGCTGAACGAAGCCTGATGCCCAGGCTTGGTGCCCCGCGGCAGCCTGGTGCCCCGCCTGTCTCGGATCCATTGAGAGGCCTCGAGGATTGCAGCTGCTTTTCACCTCACAAACGCACGTGCAAGATAAGAAGGGGATGCATGTCCTCTTCTAGAAGGTAAGAAAACGGAGAGGGCAGTTGAGTAGGCTAACGTGTCCAGCGCTGCCCTCCAACTTTGCCCTAAGCACAAAGATGAACGAGACGTGAGCCAGGGACGTCTGACAGTTAGGTGGGGTTCCGAAATAGACTAAATTAGTCTATTTCGGACTATCGAAAAAAGCGCTTAAGTAAATAGTCAGCCGCCCGCGTGAACGGCTGTAACAAAATGGACTGACTAATAGTTAAGGCTCTTTTTCGCGTTGTTTCCATGCGATAGACGTAGTAGTTAGACTAAATGGTTCGACTATGAACTAAATAGGTACATCGGTTGGTGATGCATGGGTTTGAACCGGACTGGCCCGTTCTTACGTGCGTTGCCCGGTGGTGTCGCATACCCGGAGCGCAACGGCCTGTGAAGTAAAATTTCGAACGGCTACAGGGAGCCACGTGTCGATTGTTTTAGCGACTCGGGCATCCCCACGGTGATGACTTGTCCTAAGACTTGTGCGTCACTATCACTTGTGTTCACCATGGACACTGTTGGTCGCCGTTCAGCAGCACGCCGTGCACTAGTCCGTTACATCAGAGACATCCATGCGGCTATACGTGAGCTTGTACATGAACTTCTTGGCACCCTCATCCTCCGGATCTTCTCTCGGCTGACGCGTCGACGCATGCACGACAGCTACTTCCTTGCGCAGCATTGGATAGCAGAGCTTTGTAGTGGTCATCCTATGCGCCTGTACAATATGTCGCGGATGACCGTGGCCACGTGGAGAGGAATCCTCAGCCTCCTAACGACTGAATCTACACTACGCGACACTCAACTTGCTGCCGACGAAAAGCTATTCATCTATCTCCAATGCGTGTGCCATGGCATGAGTATCCGGCAGCTAATGGAGCGGTTTCAATGCGGTGCAGCAACCATTTCGCGCATTCTGCGAGAGGTTGTTGAAGCTCTACAGCACATCTCATCGTCCGTTCTTCGTCAACCTCGCGTTGGGGATCCTCCATTCGCTGCGTGGTCCGGTCGTCGTGATTACTTACCGTGGTTCAACGATTGCGTCGGAGCCATAGATGGGACACACGTTCCCGTCGTCGTCACCCGTATCCGACGGCCAGCATTCATTAACAGGCACTCGCAGGTGACCCAGAACATGCTCGCGTCGTGTACCCCTGATCTACGATTCACTTTTGTCACAGTCGGGTGGGAGGGATCTGTACATGATGCGCGCATGTTTACAGATTCCCTTCGCCGAGGCTTCCGTTTACCGGCTGACAAGTTCGTCCTTGTAGACGCTGCCTTTCCAGAGGGCTTCGGTCTAATGCCACCTTACAGGGGAGTTCGGTACCATTTGCAAGAGTTTGGACCCGGAGAACTGCGCCCATCGAACAGTCAAGAGCTTTTCAACTTCCGTCACGCATCCGCACGATCCATGATCGAACGGGCGTTCGGAGTTTTGAAAGCCAGGTTTCGCATCTTACATGCCCTACCCAGCTACGAGGTAGGTTTCCAATCAAGTCTTGTATTGTCGTGTTTCGTCGCACACAACCTCATTCAACAGCACCAAAAAGTGACGTTTCCAGGGTGGGCAGAGAGAAATTTCAGCAGCTGGGACAGAAATTACACCTCGGCGACAACGTCCAGACGGGCGACAACATGGCGACATTTTCATTCGGCGACAAAGGCAAGAAATTGCAGAGGCCATGTGGCAAGATTATCTGTCTAATGTTCATGACGAATAAATGTTGTCGACTATCCAGCTTCAATTAATAATGTCCATGACAATGACAATGACAGGAGTGGATTTGCTTAATAGAAAATAATGCATTACAAAATCATTGGCAATACAAAAGAGTCCTACTCCCCCTGTTCCAGAGTCTCCTGCGCCGCGAGGCCCTCCACTGGCGCATGCATGCTACTGCCGCCTGCCCCGCCCACGATCTCCGCTTCGCCATGCTTCTCCCACTCCTCAACGTCCTCCTCTTCCTCGTCGTCATCCTCCTCCTCCTCCTCTTCCTCCTCCTCGGCTGCGTCACAACCATCATGCTTAGGCGTGCGACCGAGGAGTAGGTTTAAGACACGCGCACGTACCCCCCCCTTTGAGTACACATACAAAGTACTCATCTTCTCATCCTTTTGCAGCACGTCAAGCAGCTCCATTTTATCATCATCCATTGTTGTCTTGTCGTTGCTTATGTCATGGACCGCCATGGCCCACGGGGTCTTGGGTCCGTCGTCACGAATGACGCACTCCAGATGGCCAGCACTTTTCACAAGCGTCGCAAGCTTGTTGACGTGGCGGTCGAAAACTTTGCGGCGTACGACCCTGACGTCATCATCCTCCACACTTGCCTTATCCTTTGATCCAACCTTGCGCGCCTCTTCTGAACTAAAAACATGTGCACCGACCGCCTTGTCCTTTATCCACAGTTTTGTTGCAATCTCATACCATGGTAAACTACGACCCCGGAGTTTAGCGGCAGCAAGATTCCTCCTCTTCAAAGCATCCCAGCTTTTGTTGTCGAGTTCAATAGTCCAACGAATGTGATCAATCTGTGTGCCGCTCTTACCGACGATGTCGTAAGCGAGACGCCATAAAATCGCTAAATTGTTGCAGCGGTTGCGAACTTGCTCCGTGGAGACGTCGACGTTTAGCTTTTCAGAAAACTGTTTGGCGATCACCGGATGCATCTTCGTCTGCCACCCGCGGATTTCACGGAACTCGCTAGCGTACTCGAGCGCCAGCGAAAGGAGCGCGACGTCCTTCTCGTGCATCCACCAGTTCTTGCCAAGCCCACCGGCAGTCTCCGCCGTCGCATTGCTGTTGGCACGGAACTTTGACGACGCAGGGAACGAGGCAGCTTGACTGGCGGTTTCGTTATAATCCGCGGCTGCCACGTCAGGAGCAGGCTTCGCGATGACACGTGGCTCTTCCAAGGCTTCGTCGTACCATATCGGTGGTGAAGGAACATGGACCCCGCGCATGGCAGCGGCCGATTGGTTGTTGCCAACCAACGGAGTCTGGTTGAAGCTATCATTCGTCGGTGCGAGAGTAGGTGAGGCGACATATGGACCCATGTGCAGATGCTGCCTTTGTGCCTCGTTCACCTCACGTGCTAGGTTACAAAGTTGCGCCATGCGGACGGAGATTGGGACGTGTACGGAAGCACTGTTGCGCGGAGTCGACGTGGCTGCAGCCGCGACTGCGGGGTACCTGGCAGTGGACGAGTTGCACCGGTGCTGACGACGTTAGTTGTCCATGGTGGAGGGTTAGACAAGTGTGAGAAGGACATAACTAACACTTAATAAGGCATGCAGGCTCGTCGTCATCGAGCCGCATCGAGGGCGACCCGGCGATTGCCGAGTCGGCCCGTTCGAACATCCGAAATACGAACGCCCAAACTAGCAAATCTTCGGAGGTCACGAGCGTGCATCCTGGCTATTTGTTACAAAGTGCTGAATATTTTGCGATTTGGCTTAAACCATAACTATTTAGTCGACCTATCTGACGCGCTTCGTGCATTTAGTCCATTTAGTTCAACTAATTAGTCGATTCCCCGAGCCGCATCCTTGGTTAACCAATTAATCAGGATGAACTACGAGGGAAATCGACGTGGCAATCGCGAGCCCCTCGTAAGAGTAAACGGCCGTTCCGCGACGTAGACGGCCACTTACGCGAGCAGTCGCCACACCGTTCGCGCCATCGCAAACATAACTAATAACTATTTAGTCGATTTTGGAACCCCACCTTAGTGTTTACCATTCAATAACAACAGACTTAGGTTGGGGTCACAGGCCATCACTCATGTAGGGTGTTCCCCGACTCAGCAGTCAGAACTCAAGTATCCGAGCGGGAACAGCCTCGGTATGCTGACTGTGTAGTTGTCGATGCTTACGTGTGCTACGGTATGAGGCTTGACAACAAAAAGTGATTAAGCGTCGGAAGTCATGGTGACTTCGGAAGTCAAGTACGGACTCCATAGGAGATGTGGCTCCCAGAATTCACTTCTTTCACACCCAAAGACGCGCCACACTCGGATACTTCCAAAGGAAGTTGTAACGGATTCGACGGAATCCTTGATGGTCTCCGACACTCAAGCCATTCCGTCTCACCGCCCACAGTCCCAGGTGACCCCGCTCAAGCCACGTGGCTCCTTGTCGGCGTGGCACTGCCACGCTACAGAAGTAAACCCTTCATGTTTTGTCCAATTGCAGAGGTCCTACACGTGTGCGACTCGTAAGCTAGTTTTTAAGCGTGCGACGTGCCAACTTTTAGTCAAAGTGCTAAGTTGCAACCATGAGCGAAAGGCAAGGGGCTTGACACGTGCCCATTGCGACACGATACAACGAACATGTACTCGTGACAACAACAAAAGGGGAACACGCATTCCGTTTTCGAAGTCATGGTCAAATTGCACGAGAAATGCATGCTTGAGCAGGAAGGAAACGATGTTGGAATCTAAAAGTCCGCTTCGGAAGTTAACTTACATTCGATATTTGAATCGTCAGAAATCCAATTCTAGCAATGACTTCCAAGTTGTGAATGAGAAAATGCGTGGAAGCTTCGTAGCGATATTGTCGCTGACTAGGCGTCAGTGTCTGGTCAGACGGTGACGACAGTCACAAGTCGTGCACACAACGGCAAGGGTCTGGCTAGGGGACACAAGGCAAATTGTCACAATGCTTCAATAGCGTTTGCAGAGAGAAATGGCAAATGACAGGTCCATGGCATAAGTACCCGCCGCGGCGCACGGCAGGTGTCGCATGCGGCAGTGCAAGGTCTGTCCTAAAACCGGTCCAAAACCACTGTTTTGGCCGTAACTCAGCGGAGACAAGTCAGAATGCTACGCCGTTTGAACCTACATGTGCAAAACCTTAAGCCGGACGCTACAACTGGTCACATGCATACATCCAGCAACAAACGGTGGACACGCAATGCAAAGACATGTAAATCGGGCCCACGGCCAGTCCACCGATAAGATCCTACAAGCTAAAGAAAAAAAGCAGAAGGTTCCAGACAGCATCCAGGACTTTGGGGCGACCGTCAATGAGCTCCAAGCATGTAGTCCACCAGCAGACGACGCCCCGTTGCCACCTGGCTCCTCATCAGGGATCTGCACGAGCATGTACACGGCCGAGTGGTCATAGTAAACTGTACAAGTCGACAGGAATGTCACAAATCACAACACTCCCCCATGACCCGATGGTACGCATGTCCATACACGTGCTGCACTGAAACGAGTGCAACAACGAGTGCAAGAATAGTCGTGATACAGACACAGACACACCCCGTACTCAACCACTCTCAAGCAAGGGGCGAAGCCCAACGGGACGAATGGCCACCAGAAAATTCTCGAGCGCCAGTGCCTTCGTCAAGAAGTCAGCACGCTGCATGTCAGTGCCGACCTATATGACGGAGATCACGTGTCGCTCCACCAGATCACGCACGAAGTGATACTCAGTCGCAATGTGCTTCATGCGAGCATGAAAGGCACCAGAGTTCTCCGCAATGGCAAAAGCACTCTGGTTTTCACAACGAAGCACAATGGCGGGCACAGACTGACCCAACTCAAGGAACAGGCGCTACAGCCACACTGCCTCAGTAGCCCCTGCACCCAGAGCAACATACTCTGCCTCCGACGAGCTATGTGCGATACAGCCATGCTTCCCACCGTGCTAAGACACAGCGGTACCACCGAGCTGGAACACGTAACCGGTGCGACTACGTCCATCTAGGCTCCAGGCCAAGTCGCTGTCGGTGTAGCCGTCAAGAACCACCGAGCACTGCCGGTGAAAGCAGAGTCCAAGGTACGGCGTGAAAACCACGTACCGCACCACTCGTACAACCGCCTGGAGGGATCTAGCACGTGGAGCCTATGAAAAATGTGCAAGGAGGTTGACGGCAAAAGCGATGTCCGGCGTGTGGTAGTGACCAGGTACATGAGAGATCCGATGAGGCGGAGGTACAAGGTCACATCCACTGTTTCCCCCAGTTGTGTGGGATCGTCCACCTTCAAGGCGTCCTGTCCGTCAGGTGTGAGAGGTGTGGAGGCAGTGTGCACTGCGCCAAGGAGGTCACTGAAGCGCTCCCCCACAACGCGTGCGTATTGGGCCTGATGCAACAGAAGTGTCCGGTATCTACAGTCTCCTACAATCTTCATGCCAAGAAACACCGCTGTAAGACCGAGGTCCTTCATCCTATAGGCAGTCTAGAGGACCGCCTTGGCTTCCTTCACGGCCTCCATGGAGGGAGACGTGATCAGGAGGTCATCCACATAGACCAGGATGGTAGTGAACCGCTCAGGTGCCTGTTGGATGAAAAGAGAGGGATTTGCCTCGCTCTGTACATATCCTGATGATTGGGCCACGTAAATCTCCTCATCCAGAGAGCCATGGAGGAACGCATTGTTCACATCCATCTGGTGCAGTTCCAAGTCATGCTAAGCCACCACACCAAACAGAGCACGAGCTAAGGTCATGCGGCCGACAGGGGCAAAGGTGTCAGTGTAATCAACGCCCTCGATCTGAGAGTACCCTTGAGGACCAAGCGAACCTTGTGGCGTTCCAGTGAGCCATCCAGCTTCACCTTCTTGCGAAAGAACCAGTAGACCTGAATCGCCTTCATCCCAGGTGGAAGGTCCACTAGCTCGTAAACTCCGTGCTATTGGATGGCACGAAGCTCATCCTCACAGGCGGTACGCTAGGCGTCCGCATCCTCTGATGAGAGGGCATCCCTCAGTGTGCCCGGATCAGGCACCAACGAGGGAGAGCTCTGAGTGGCGAGTGCACACGCCTCAAAAATAGGTTTGACAACCACAAGGTCAGCTGTTGAATCACAAGTGGTACAAAACTCGTGAGTGGCGAGATCGTACCCTGGAGGACACGCTGGATGTACCTCTATGTGATCTGTACAGACACTCAGGCCAAGGGCCTTTGTGTGGGGATCGCCACTCGCAACGCTACAAATAGAGCGCCTGGGTGTGGGACCTGACACTCGCTGGGCTACAGAGCCCAATGGCCGAAGACGTCCACCGGGCTCACGCGAGTGGCCTGGGCTCGAAGGGCTGACCACAGACTCAGAGACAGGTACAACCACATCCGGTGAGGACTAAGGCACAGGGGCAAGTGATGCAGTGGGAGGAGAGGATGGTGAACTGATGGGAGACTGAGGACGAGGAGTGGTAGCAGGACCGCCCACAGAGACAGGAGTACCGGTGGATAGAGGGATTGCATCATGGGTGTATGTGGGGCACGAGGGCGTAGGAGAGAAGACAGGCTGGGCGGGAGAGGTCTCTAGGCCGACAGCGATGATCGCTGGGTCATCAAGAGCCGGAGACCGAGAAGTGGGGGGGCTCGAACGGACACATCAGCCGGACGAGAGGTGCTTGTAGGCTCACACTCCCCCATCCGTTGAGAAACCTCACACGTAGGAACGTGTGTGAAACTAAGCGCTGGCGCCTAGTCAGTGGCAAGAGTGCTTGGAAGCTTCTTGGCAATTACATTTTAGAATAATAACAAGCAAGCCACAACTCGTCGTGCTATGCAGCAGAGACGCAACAGCAACACCAGTGAGTGGCAGTAGCGGCAGCCACCTATAACAGTAGCAACAGATCTTGGAAGGACCAAACAGGACTATGTTATAGGGGACCAGTGGAGGTGGCGGAGACACCAGCAGCAACCACAAGCAATACCAGTCGTAGCAACAGCAACGGCAGAAAGCTGCTACAGGCTACAGCCTCTGCAAGCAGCAACCGCAACAGCAGCAGTAGTAACAGCAACAACATCACCGACGGCAGGCAGTTGTAGCAACAGCAGAGAGAAATAGCCGTAGTAGCAGTCGGAGTAGCAACTGTGGAGGCAAGTAGCTACAACAGTAGCAATAGTAGCGGGTAGCAGCAGTAGCAAGGGCAGTGGCAGCAAGAGCCGCGGCAGCATATCGGTAGGCAGCTGTAGTAGCTGTGGATAGCTACAGGAGCGGCGGCAGCGAGCAGCTGCAGCAGCAGTGGCGGAGGGCAGCAAGAGCCGCAATGGCAACTGTAGTAGCAGTAGTGACGAACTGCTTTTGCAGCGGCGGTGAGCAGCTGCACCAGCTACGCCAGCCGATGCAATAGTTACAACAAGAATAGCAGTAGCAGCGGCGTACAGTTGCAACAAAAGCGAGCAGCTGCAACAACGACATTGATTAACTACAGCAACATCGGAAGTCGACGTAGAAGGCGTAGCAATCGTAGTAGTAGTTGCTACAGCAACTGCAGCAACAGTTGCTACAGCAGCTGCTGTTGTCAGATTCGAGCGGAAACTGACGTGACGGACCCCGTCCAAGGGGATCCCGTCGGTTGGACATGTCCTGCTGAAGGAGGGCGCGACAGAGCGCCGGTCGAGCGCCGGCACATGAGCCGGCGCATGTCGGCCAAACGCCGGCCTCCCGCTGGCCAGGAGGCACAGGGGAGTCCGACGGGCGGCCTCCTTGTGACCGAGCACAAGGTGAGGAGCGAGCCTCCCCCTCCACTTTGCTCATTGTGAGGGTCAAGCCGGACAGCAAAAAAAAAGGGACAAGGGGTGTCCACGAGTGGGGTACTCTAGAAAGACCCTGAGTTGGGATACCCCACTAGCACCAAACTGATTGGTGATAAAAAGAATTTAAGAGAGAGGGGAAAAAAGAGGTAGCCTGGGATCACAATCGTCGGTTGGTGACGGCGACCGATGCAGCAGTAGCAACCGTAGCCATAGCGTCACCACCAGCAGCGTCACCAGCCGCAAGAAGTGTGGAAGGGACTACCTTCCTTGGCGTTTACAGCGGTCGTAGGGAGCAATGACAGCAGCATCAGCACCAGAGGCGACTTGAGGTCGTAGATTACGTTAGCCACGCGATAGCACCATAGCAATCGCGAAGCATTCGTACAACAGCGCACCACTAGCGTGGTGGTGGCCGTCCTCGTGACGATGTTGCAGCACGTCTGAGAGACTGTGCCTCGATCGCCATCTCCCCTTGTGGCCTTGTACCAGCGGGAGCAAGTGCTCTCTATACTTACCCGCGTAAAGCCTCGGAGACGAGTACGCTGGCATGGCAAGGAGCACAGCCGGCGCCGTGGTTGGCACCGACACTGCATGCGTGGCAAGCGCCGCGTCCACAGTGGAAGTTGCAGCCGTGGAACACACCTCAAGCGTCTAACAAATTTGCCTGCTACTATAGTGGCGATCGGCACCATGGCTGGCGCCAGTGTTGCCACCGCCCTGCCGGATGGCGACCGCCCTAAATACGGTCTCGCCCTTCTTCTTCAGCATCTGACTCAGAGACATTGTCGACCGATACTGTGGCACTCCTCAATGGAGCTATGGCGGTGTTGTACACCGTTCCAGGGTCTAGAACACATTGTGTAACAGCTCATAGACCATGTGGTCTCTCAGTGGGTTGTTGCCACCATGCCGCTACAGACACCCCCATGTTCCTCCTCGCCATCCTCACCTCCATCAATGGCGTCAATTGACGATGCCACGCCTTCCGACCTTAGCTCCACATCCCACGCCTTCTGCTCTTTCTTGGAGTCAATTGGAGTCATCTCAACCTCTGACCCCTCCGCTAATGTGGTAGTCCCTTCAGCTCGCTCTCATCGCGCTCGACTTGGCACGCGAGGCACCAAATGACAAGTTTGGCTAGATGTGCCAGGAGGTAGCGACAACACTAGGAGTGGCAGACATTAACGCAGAGCTCACTCTCTCATCCCCGGTCACAGGGTTGGTACGACACCCCTTCCCAGCTTCTACCGGTGTCTCGGTCGAGGGGGGGATGGAGTGTCCGCCAACGACCACTG
This sequence comes from Penium margaritaceum, assembly GCA_023375785.1. Classification (NCBI taxonomy): domain Eukaryota; kingdom Viridiplantae; phylum Streptophyta; class Zygnematophyceae; order Desmidiales; family Peniaceae; genus Penium; species Penium margaritaceum. The sequence continues at coordinate 22,242 of SZWC01025986.1, forward strand.
GAGAGTGCAAGAGGAATGTGACGGATGGTATTGTACAACCGGGCGCTCTATGTGAGGACGAGTCATCCAAGGAGTGGTATGACACGGAGTCGGAGGTGGACCTTTGGTCCAATACGGAGTTAGAGGCTAACGTAAAGATGCAAATGGTGATGGAGACTAAACTTGACATAGCAGAGACCACAACCACAGAGGAAGGCGTCGAAACAGCAATGGAATGGACAGTAGTAGTAGTGGCGGTTAAAGCCGACACATGTGGAGCAGACGTCTGGGCAGTGGGTACCCCAGTGAACTTTGATTTCGACGATTGAGTTGTGCCACAATTTTTTTGACGATTTTTTTGGCCTTGTGTAATTTTTTTGGGGGTACTTTTGAAATCGACGAAAAACGGGGGATGGATCGTTAAATTCGACAAACTGGGGTATGTCAATGTTTTTTTCCGATGAATCAGCCCTAAAACGTTTCTTCTCGCTCTCGCATTTGACTCCGTTCGAACGCGAGAGCGAGGAGCATACGACCATTCGGCATTTCGAATGGTCGTATGCCCATCGCGCTCGCGTTTGTCGTTCCACCGAACAGCAAACGCGAGGTGGGGAGCGTTCGGTGGCCTCGACGGCCACCGAAACGCATCCCTGCGTGTTTGAACAACATCAACCACGTGATTTTAAGAAAACAAACATCTCGTTGCAAGACCAAAGAGACAGAGGACCCGGTTCTAAACTAGGCATAAGCATAAGGGTAGACCGTTTAATTCGACGAAAAAAATAGAATTATTTTGGTGGTTCTTTTGAATTCGACGAAAAACCTTTTTCGACAAAATTCGACCATGGGAAAAATAGTTAACATCGAAATCAAAGTTCATTGGGGTATGTCGGCAGCCACCAACGTAGTGATAGTAGTCGCAGTAGCACTCGCTGCTACAAAACCTACGCTAGTAGTGGATGCCCTTGTTGGTGCAGACACGAGGATGGTCCTTGCTCCTGTAGCAACCGGTACGGCCTCCACAGGAGTAGATGCTCCCTCAGCCGCAGCATCAACCATTACAAGTACACATGCAAAGGGGGCATCTGGAGAGGCAGGAGATGTCGAGGTTGCCAGCACCTCCACTATGGGCGATGCCATTGCGATAGCTGTCTGTACAGGTGCAGCCGTTGCGAAGGACGCAGCTCGAGTAGTAATATGCACAAGTAGCCAAGCCGGCTCCTATGGTTGAGCATCTACACTCTGTGCTTCACAAACAGGAGGATGCAGTGGCACGTGCGGATAGGCACCTGTAGAACATCACTCTTGAGCTATGTGTAGCAAGCACAAGTTGGAGCACCGAAGACACCGCAGGTCATCATGTAATAGCTGTAGACGTTGAGGATATGCACATGCCCCTCGAGGTTGTTGAGTGGATGTTGCACGGTGCACTGTGGAGGCGGTCGGCCTTACGCAGACAAGTTGAGGCGATATTAGTGGATGCCCAGTAGCCCATGCAAGAGCAGCCATAGTCGACACTTCTGATAGCCGGGTGACGGTGGTTTCCATGGTATCTCATGATCCTACAGCAGACACCCTTATCGGTGAAAACACTACAGAGGATGTAGAGCGAGCTGGGAGCCTTCGGCTCATGGTTGCCATGACTGGCATCGCTGACACCATGGCGGTTCTAGGCAACGACACAGCTACAAACGTCCGAGCTACATTTCCCATACCCAAACGCCTGCATTCCACGGTCAACGAGCAGGAGGCAGTCGTGGCTTGAGCGGAGGCGCACGTGCAGGGTTTCATGGCCGAGCTCTGGGAGGCCAGCAACCGTTGTTTCACCGTGGACGTTTGAGAAAGACGGGCTGGCGAGGAGTGCATGGAGGATGTGCAAATGCGTCTCAAGGCGGCTGAGTGGTCTCTACAGGATGCACGTCAAGGACGGGCATACGTTCAGCAGCAGGTGGAAGATTGGTTGCGTATGAGGGGTTGGGAGGAGTCCCACAATGCTGTACGGACTCACGATGATGGCAACGATGGCTCAGAGTCAGATTGACCGACAGATGTCGGCGTCCGGCCAGTAGTCGACGGCCGAGTGATAGGTGTATCAGCAGCAGCCGGTGCCTCCACTCTAGTACCTCCTATAGATGCGAGTTATGGTTAATCACCTCAATTTCACGCACTTGTAGATCAGTGTGTCAATGAGAGTATTCTTGTTTCCAGACATTTTTCACAAAACATCCACATGAATGTACTTTAGCAAAGTCCAGATGATCATACCTTGTCTACAATGAAAAGCATGATGAGCTCTTTGTGATGTACATTAGTTTCTGTGAACCATCCATGTTCACTAGTTTTTTCAATTCCCAATACACTTGTTGATAAAGATTTTCATGGGTTGATCAATTGGTCATACATGATAGATGCAGACGTTGCAGATGCTAGCACATTTTTTGGTGACGATGCCCTGCAGGAGCTGGCAACCAGGTGACAGATAACCCCACGGCTGACCTGCGCGATGAGGCGGCAAGGCTATAGAAGGCCATGGCTTGCGCCGATGCGCACGCAATCGAGGTCCACCATCAGGTTTGTTTCGCGGCTGACCGCCTGCATGCCAGAGATACAGCCAGCTGGCTGGCATCCGCAACACAACTCGACGAGCTGTACACGCGTCTTGATGCCGCAGTCTGCGTGGCGATATGCAGCTTAGTAGCTGGCAGGCATACAGCAGGTGATGCAGTTGGAGAAGGCCCTCAGTGCTGCACCAGTAACATTAGTAGGTGATGTCAGTAGTGATGACTATGATAGCGACGACGCTGAGGGATGAGGCTACATGCACGTATTTCCCATCCGCATCATTCTCACCCTTGTTATTACTATGTAGATGTATGTGACCATGGGGGAGACGTGCTTCCTCCTCAGGGGGTATGTTGTGCATAGATACAAGCTTTGCTCTTGCTGTCGGGCTCTACCACACAAGGGAAGTGTTGGCATGTTTGCTTTCGCCCGACGCCTCCCGGTGCACAGCACATAGAGATACTACTTCTCTATGGTTGACATGGGTCGAGGTGGTGATGGTCGAGACCCGCATACCTGGTGAGTTCCGCCTGTGTGACGAGGAGACCGCATACCTTGAGACCACCAGGTACTTGTTATGCAGAGGTGTGTGTGGGGGTGTGTCATGCTACAAGTTTCACACTGTCGGGCTCTACAGCCTAGGGGGAGTGTTGTTGTGCGGGCTTTGAGCCAACACCGCTCCACATAGCAATTGTGGCGCCACAGGTCTTTTAGAGATCTGGAGACTGCATCATCACCTACGACATTACCGATGTGATGGATTCGCTGCGTTCCAGCATCTAGTTTTGTGGATGTGTAGCTGCTAGAGTTTTCTCAGTGGTCAAGACCCGGGCACCCAGAGACATGTTCCGGGGTCACGAGGAGACTTGAGGTGGCTTTGGTGGAGACCTGCACACCTGGTGGGTCGTACCGGTACGACGTGGAGACCCACAGCCTTGAACTAATGAGTACTCGTGATGAGTTGTCCAACGCTTAGTTGTGTACCTTGCTCATCGGTTGAAACCCGGACACCCGGAGACATGTTCCGTGGTAACGAGGAGACCTGCCTTGCACGTTACGGACGTGTTTGGCTGGTTATGCTGGGCATTCTGGTTCTGATGCCTGTGCTGGAAGTTATGACCGAGCGAATGCTTTAGCCTCGGCAGGGCCGTTCTGGCAGTTTGCATAGTTTTGCACGAGGTGCGCTCAGTGCACAGCCAACCACGTCCCTAGCTGTGCACCAGGCCTCAAAACTGTTTAGTTTGTTGTTGCTCATTGCTTTAACTCTCTCTTTGCATGTGTTCATTTTATGGAAGCACATTTGACACAGTTTGTGTCGCCTAGCCAAACCCTTGCCATTTTGCGTTCGACCTGTGTTGATGCCGCGAGCTGAATGAGCACTGACGTCAAGTCATTGGCAAGAGTGCTAGGAAGCTTCCTATAAATTATATTTGGCAGATGGCGTATGTTCCGACATGAAGGTTCATGTATTCTACCACCCATGTAGTTGGCTTCAGTATTTTCCTCACATTCGCGCCAATGTCGTCACAGTTACAACCGGTCGCAAAACCAGACATGACTAATGGCGTATGACCATGATGGCTGATGGTATTGTGCAGCTGCCAAACCCTAGTGTGACCGTGTGTTGCACTTGGCCGTCAATGCACGCTCCCGTCCATCAACGCCCATCAACAAAAAGGCTTGATGGAGAGCTAATGGGCTCACAGTAACGCCGAAAGGAGCGTGGGTGGTTCACAGGGATGAGGTGCGGAGCAGAAGACGATTTGAGGACTTTGGACAATCAAATGATTTGTATATACAAATAAGTGTACTTCGATGACAAGTGTCAACATGTCGAGCACATATGGACAATGACAAGAATCACAATGAGGCATATGATGGGTCTTCAGTACTCAAACCAACCGACGAATACAACATCGCGTCGTGAGTGGTCGCTTCGAGAAAATCAGTCGAGAAATCGGGGAGTTTCAAGAACATCGAGATGCTTTTTCATAAGAGTATATCACCGTTAAGAAGTCGACCAAACAATAGCAAAACATCGATGTTTTTTGTGGTCTTTGTGTCGAACCTTCTGGAAAGGTGTCAAAAGATCCTTCGGAAGTGATACACCGGAATTCGGAGCAGGTGGTTAAGATCCTATTGGCCAAAATTGTGTAAAAATCCTAAGGTCCATGCACGGTGGGCCATAAATACAAGGACAGAAATGCACACTCACAGTTTTTAGGGACTCATGTATATCGGGGATAGAACACTTTCCCCCTTCCCTCCCTCTTGAGCCGCGATGCCCTGGCGCGTTAGCAGTTGCAAGTTGGTGTAGACGGTAGTAGCCTTCAATTAGATGACTGACAACTCGAAGGTTGTCATGGGGCTCCTAGTTGTTATGCGCGTCGTCATAGCCATGCAACTTGACGAAATACTCTATTCTTTTTCCATGACGTCAATGCCCGAGGATGTATTCAATCAGGCAATATGTATCCTGTCCTCTTGAATAGGAGGCAAAGAAGCGATGTCTCAACCAGGGAAGCTCTTGCGGGATCCCATTAGTGCTTGAGCTTGCCGATGTGGAAGACACGGTGGATCACCATGCTTTCGGGCAGGAGAAGTCGAGCGATAACAAGAGTTTGCATTTTCTTGATCTCCAACGGTCCCATCCATCAAGGTTTGAGTTTCGTCCAAAGGAGTTGTTTGACCATCTCCTTGGTCTGCTCAGTCTGCCTGTCGTTTTGAACATGAAACGTTGTTGATAACAGGTTCTGGCTGCCATAATGCGCCATCAGTTTACGCCAAAAACGGCTAGCAAAAATTTCATCTCTATCGCTCATGATGGGGTATGGTATGCTATCCAGCTGCACGATCTGATTTAGAAACAGGTATCTTGTTCTACACACGGTGATGGTGGTTGTTGTTAGAATGAAGTGCGACATTTTTTTACACTGGTCCACCACCACGAGGATGGTGTCATAGCCTTCCTAAGTGGCGGGCAACCTCGTCATGAAATGTATGCTGATGTATTTCCATAGCTCCATCAGAACAGGGAGAGGTTGGAGCACTGTTGGTGGCCTTGTGCAACGAGTTTTTTTTGCAGCTAACAGGTGACGCATGATTTGCAAGAGTTTGTCACGTTGGTCTGCATCCTGTCCCACGGATAAAATTTTGCCAACATTTGTAGCTTTCTTTCCTCGCCGGATTATTGACTTACTCCTGTGTCGTGGCACTCCTCCAATAGCATCCATGGCAACTCCTCGTTTGGTGGTACAATGACCAGGGGAGTGAGTCTATGTTGCCAGCACGGATCGTCGAACCAAAATTTGGACTTGTCCTACTCACCAAACCCCTCATAACCCGTTCCAAACAACCTCGTGTGGTACGAGTCTCCTTTGACAAGTTGTTATTTGATCTTAGTCATCAAGTGTTGTCACCGACTAAAACCATATACTAAACTCATTCTTCCGGGTCATTGTGGACGATGCATCATTGTGGATGAATGCGTAACTGGACTCGAGGAACTCCATCCATCGATATTATCGATGCCTCATATTTGGCTGAGTTTCGAGATATTTGAGTGCGTGGTGGTCATTGTGGACGATGCATCATTGGTATTCCAAGGAACATCACCACGTCTTGAACAGGTGCACCATTGTGAGTATTTGCTTTTCGTGATACACATGGTTGACTTCTGGCCAAGGTAGTTTTTACTACATACATGCAACCGGTTGTTCTCCACTGGTGTTTTCTTGGAGAATGATGGCTCAGATTGCTCAATGGAACGCGTTAGTGGACATGATGTACTCCATCGTTGGATCTGCCAATCGTGGGGTTTGCACCAAGGTCAATGTGTTTCTCCAAGAATTGAATGCTTCTTTTTTGGTGTATCTCCAACTCCACTCGATGGTTTTACGCGTGACATCGGAGAGATACGTCGATGATTTTTCCTTCAAACATCCTTGGTTTGGTCCGCAAAACAAACTTTTAAACAATGATTTTACTTACAAAGTTATGAGGATCCCCTCCGTCCAGTAGTGTCTTTCTCCAACTCTGCACACTGTTGTCTACTCTTGTCATTTACCGTTTCCTGACTCTCATTTATTTCTCTATGACTTCCTCCCCTTTTTGGCCTCTTGCTACCATTTCCGAAATCGTAAGTCCAGCACAGCCGCCGATCATGTTGATCGATGGTGTGAAAGTCCATTGGAGACGAGGTTTGTACCGACAGTGCTTTCCCTCCACCATGATAAGAATTGTGGCCTTCGGGTCTCCAACCGTAGAACTCTGCATCCAAACGTTGTAGTCAACACTGTTGATGCAAAAGACTGCTGCAATAATTCATGGAAGGTTGTCTTTGATGGAAGATTTGGCAATTTCTCAATGAATATCGTGCTTGAGGTTGTTGTAGTAGAAACATAGTTCATTGGATACGAGGTCACTACCGGTGATGATTTTGTGAAAACACTTAGTGCACTCCGCCACACTAGACTGTTGATGCAGGCGCTGAAGCCTGTACCGTGCATAAAAGAATTGGTTCATTTTTCCTAAGTGTGCGAGTATGGCACACGCGAATTCCGTCTAGCTTTCCGGTGGATTCAGATAATCGTCCCATGTCGGACTGATATACTCGAAAGGTAGAAGCCTGCGGTCAACAATGTGAGAGCGGTTGTGTAGGCCGTCGATCTAGCTTCGCGGGTCTCCTGTTATTGTTGGATGCGTTCTATATCAGAACACGAAGTCAAAACCGTGCCAGGCAAGAGCAAGGCCTCAAATTCAGTTTCATGTTTGTTTTTGTTGACCCCAACTGAGTTAAAGTACACCTCCAAAATGAACAGCCACATCCTCACCGTCGGTTCTTTTGAGCTCATAGCATTGAACGGCTTGGGGAACGCTGGTCAAAATGTGTTTCACATGAGATTTCTCTTGGTGATCACTATTTTACACGTGTGTGAATTCCATAGCTCATCCATCACCGCATTGAGTTGCTGGAGCACTTGGGTGTTAAGGCTTTCAAGTCTCATAGCTTGTGGTACACGTCTTCATTCATGCAAGCCTGTCGGCCGGTGCCTCGCATGGTGCCACGTGTCAATCCGACGGGTAACGGCGGGAACAAAAGGTTTGCCGAGCCTGAGGGGTCTGTCACCGGGTTGGTCATCGGGGTCATCGGTGTCGTGCCATTTGCTGCATAACCTGCCATTGCTGCCTGGTTTATCTGGATAGCGATGTTAACCGAGTGCTGCAAATTCTCCATCGCCAAAGTCATTGCCAGTTACTGTTACTTGTTGCCCGGTATACTTGCTTTGATCACCGTTGTCATCATGAGGTCTGTGAACTTCTGAACGGTGGACATGCATTGAGGACGTGTGTGAGGTTTTCACCTTGAATTCAATATGTCAGGTCTCCCGAGTGTCGCTGCGCTCTCATACCAAGTGCTATACCGAGCAGAATGTGGGTGGTTCACAGGGATGAGGTGCGGAACAGAAAGCGATTCAAGGAATTGGGACATTCGGATGATCTGAATTAAACCGTAAGTGTACTTCAATGAGATGTGTCAAACAAGTCGAGCGAGTGTACACAATGACACGAATCACAATGAGGCCTGTGTTGGGTCTTCAACGCTCGAGCTGATCGATGTGTGCAATGGCATGTCATGAGTGGTCGCTTTGAGGAACTCCTCCAGAAAGTCGAGAGGTTTTGAGAATATCCAGGTGTAGTTTCTTATGAAATTCTAGCATTGTCTACAAGTTGGTCGAATAGTATCACAACATCGATACGATTCACGATACTTGTTTTGGAGTGAGTGTGCTTTGAAAGTGTCAAGTTTTTTGGAAGCGGAAAACCGGAGGTCGGAGCACGTGGCTAGAATACCCTCGGCCAAATGGTGTAAGAATCATGAGGCCGACGTGCGGTGGGCCAAAAAAAATGGACATAGATGCCCAGTTGCGGATTTTATGGACTCTTGTACGTTTGAGATGTAACATTCACGTCATCAACGCACAAAGTGGCCAAACTTAGTATAAGTCCCTGCCCTAGAAATTGATAACACCCACCTGTTTTACAAAATGGCAAGTTTTGCACAACCTTATGACCCATTGTAAAAACTAGTGTCGGAAAATATGTGATGTTTTTACCCTTCAGCGATGGCTGATGTCGTGACCGTGATGGCCGGAAAAATTTTCTAGATAAACCGTTGGACTAAATTTTTTTTGTTCCCGTGGATTTCTTTTTTCCCATGTGATGGCCTATGACGCGAGCATTAGCATGAGGCTACCTCAACGCCCAAAAGGCATGGGGATGGATTCCGGGCCACTTGTGTTCGAGTGGTAGAAGGGACATCTAGGTATTTCCAACATGATTTGAACCACTTGTTTGAATGGGTGGAACAGATCAGATTTCCATAAAATGGTAAAGTTTGACTCATCCGTCCAGCACCGGAAAACAAACAACCTGCACACCATCTCGGTTTCCATGCTTGATTGCGACATGTGTCACCGACCAAGCAAAATAAATGGACATGGGTATCTGGCTGATTGACGATCAGCGAAGATGATTGGAGGCATAGCCAGCCATTGATTGGTTGAAGGTTCTATCGATGGCTGGCGAGGTCAATAATCAGCAAGATTCCTCACTGATTGTCAATTGGCCCGAGTCCATGATCACGAGGGGGACTTTGACAACCCGGCCATCAGCTTAGGGGCCAAAAAACTCAAGTTAGACATCAAACCCATCCTTCGAAAAATCAAATCTGAATCAAAGCGATCACCTAATATTCACAAGGGTTTGGTTTTTATTTTTACACGAGCAGTTGCCGGGCTCCGTGATAGCAGTGCTCAGCAAGTTCCCTTTCAACGGATGAGGAGTCTCGAATTCTCCACAAACCTTACAAAAACCTTCTTCGTCATTATCATAAACCCAGCCATTGTAAATCTCTTCATGATTGTGGATGCGGCCTCATTTCATGCCTTGTCAACGCATGACTGGGGGCCTCAACATGTCGTTTTCTTTCTTTTTCGTTGTCACTAGTCTAGCAGTAACAGCGTCAAATTGGCGATTAGGTTGGTTTTCGCTCGACGGCTAGGGAATGGGCTACTTCATTCATAAACTGGTTACACGTGACTTATGCCCAATTGGAATAGATAAGTAGTTGGCTTTAGTGAAAGAGGATGGACCGTCCAGTTTCATCCGATAACATCAGCAGAGCAGGAAAACATCCTGTAGCATCCTGCCCTATGACGAGACGTTGGTCGGTGGGTCGCGCTCCGGCGTCCACCCAGTGGGATTTTACCTCGTGGTTGAGTCACCGAGGCCAACCATTCCATTTCGATGGCTTTCTTTACTCGCCTATCCTTATACGAAAAAATTCTGTTACGGTTTCTCCATACACTTTCTCCATAAAAGTATTCATGAAATACTTCTTTCTTGATGAGGAACATGGCTTTGGTAATCAAACCAAACAAATTAGGTGTAAGAATAACTGTTGAAGGATGAACCATGTAACATGTAGGAAGCTTGGTTTGTTTTACTGTGATAGCTCAAGAAGACATGGTTTAATGCAATAGTTTTGGGGATCAAAAAATGTAAAAATACACCATGCATGTAATCTGATAAAGAGATGAACCCTCAATCCAGACATGGGAGAAATCATGATGCCCATGAAATGGTTTCTCTTTTAAGCAAAAACATTGGTTTTGTGGTATTTATACATACTGCAGTGTTTTGGTAGCTTTGAGCAAGAATGGAAAATCCTCTTCATAAACAGTCGTACTTGGAGAAACTCACTATTATGAAAGGGTTGTTTAAACTTGAACCTTTTGAGAAATAGTGAAAAGACTTCAAATGTTTGGAATGGTTGGATCCAGCCATTGTTCATCCTCTTGATCTTGTGCATGCTTGACTCATGGTTCCTCTTCCTAGTTTATTCCTGAGCAGCCTCTGTTGCTATATCCTATGCTTAAGTCATGAATTCTCTTTTCACCTCTCGGGGTTTGCCCTGCGTCACAAGAGTGGAGTAACAGACGTCCTGGACTCGTCCATTTCCCTACAATGCATCAGTTGGAGATCATATCCTCCCAACATTGTTACTTTATTTGCTTTCAGATATGAGAAAACAAAGGATCGCCATTAGTTGGTATGTGTAGCCACCTTCATAGATGTTGGATTCCATGGTTGTATCTTCACTTTTTTGCTCTGTTTTCCTCTTGTTCTTTTTTCTTCGTCTTCCGCACACCAGATATGACTATTTTTCCTACATGGCTCCAAGCCTTAAGGTCACTTCCATCTTGGTGGTTGTGATGAAATTTTATATTGCAAGGGTCTGTTCATGCCAAGAAAACAATTAAAGTTGAAACTTTTAGAGAGGATACGCATCTGAAAAAAAAAACCACTGAAAAAGCTGAAACTAGTGAACTCCATTGTTGGCACACACCAATTCATCTTTTTGCTCTTCCATGTGTGTGAGCATAACAAGATGGCCAGCAAAAATTTCTCTTGGACGCTCCACGGAAATCTCCTACAAAATCCCATACACAATACTTTGTGCGGAAATGCTTTCCATGCATGTTTCTTGAGGAAGTGCTATGATCACAAGGTTTTTTTTCTTGCCTAATTCCACTTTCACGTTTATCTACCCAACAATATGCTAAATTAGAATTCTCACTTATGTGCAAATTTATACATAGGGATGTTTGTGTGTGTGTGTGTGTGTGTGTGTGTGTGTGTGTGTGTGTGTGTGTGTGTGTGTGTGTGTGTGTGTGTGTGTGTGTGTGTGTGTGTGTGTG
>SZWC01025990.1:7191-19559 GCA_023375785.1 Penium margaritaceum
CCGACACCTAGTCCCCCCCTCCAAGCACCTCGAGTGTACCTGGGGAGTGTATTTGGGGGTGTATTGTGGAAATGCCTAGTGTTCAAACTTGTGTATTCCACTGTTCCATGTCGTCCCCCCCCCCCTCCCCAAACACGTCGAGTGTATGTGGCAAGTGTAGCGTGGAGTGGATCTGAAATGTCTATCGATACGAGACATGTGAACACTTCTGTGGTACTCTCTCTTTGTACACAAGTTAAGGGATTCGATACCCCTCAGATACACACTCCAATACACCGTCCCAATACACTTTCAACTTGGAGGAGGGGGGGTAGAGGACTATCCATATCCCCCCTGCGTATCAAGAGTGTATCGGGGTGGTGTAGCGGAGAGCGTCGCGGATAGACACTAAGAACTACGACTTGTGTATTTTCAATAACCACCATCCATACGCGTTCCATAACAAGACCCCCAAAACCAGTCGTCCCCCCTCCAAAGCACCTCGAGTGTATCGGAGGAGTATATCTGGAGGTGTATTGTGGAAATGAGAAGTGTTCAAACTTGTGTATTCCAATGTTTGAAACCCCATCCCCGCAGTGCAACTATGGGGTTTGCTTTTAGTATGGGGTTTCCTAACAAACATAAAGCACCAAACCCCCGGTGTAACAAAGGGGTTTGCTCCTGCTTTGATGGCAAGAACTGTCGAAGGCGAAATCAACCATTCTCGACGTTCTTGCTTCTGAAGTTGGCGATGCCGATGTCAAAAGGGAACGACGTCACTCACGAAGTCGGCAAGGTTTGACTCCGAGGGCGAAGTCGCCTCGCTATTTCCTAGCAGACATTCTCGCCCTGCACACATGGAGGCAAGTGTATGTTTCGGACCCAAATACCCACAATATGAATACTTTGTCCACTGGATTTGAAAGAAATTAAGTGCATTTAACAACAAAGGACGACACAAATAGGTTCGATAAGATAAAACAAGCATAACACAAATAGCGTATGAACAAGAAATAGGTCACATTCAACAAGTACATGCCTATGACCTATTTGTTCCTTGTAAATCAGAAGTATTAGAATTTGAAAATATTTTCAAAACTACGAGAAGTCAAAGGAATTTCAATGAAACTTCCAGGGTATTGTACATTAAAATACTTGTGTATCTAGGATGTACACGTAACTTCCAAGAAGAATGCCTATTCATGGGAACTCATTTCCATGAAACATCATCCCCATATGTTGTAGATTTGTACACTAGTTTATCAGTGTGTAAAGTTGGGGTGATTGACCATAAATGGTGTGCATATCATTTTTTGGTACAGTTAACCTAGAAAAATCTTCATTTTCAACCCACATTTATAACATTATAGTGATTAAACTACCCATGAATATATTGTTAATGGCATATACCAAGTCATCAACTGACAATTGTCTATGTTACTTATGCATTCACTTGTACTAAGCAAAACATGGAAAACACCATGAACAGGTTCAGGGGGAGGACTACTCAAACCCTTCTACTATACAGAGCATGGGAAACAATACAAACACTTTCAGGTTGAGCTCTATTTAACTCCTTTGTTTGGAGTTTAGAAAAAAAAAAACCCGTCTTGGAGCAGTACAAGTGTAGTAAAAATGCAGCATTCGAAACTAGGAAAGGATGAGGACGGCTGGAATTGAACACAGCATGTGGACATGCAATCTTGTCAGTGACCTAACTATGAAGGTACCTAGTGGCCTTTGCGAAGTCGCCTAGAGAAACCACAAGCATTTCCATCAGATGCAGCTGCAGTACAACTACATCCATTGAACCTGATAGAATGAGGCTCTTGATTTAGGTGTGGAAAATCCTTTTCACCTTGGAAATTCTACCAGTATCTCCCTCCTAATTGTTCTCCTTATTGTTATCATCATCTCCCTCTCCCTCCATCTACCCAATCTCCTCATCCTCATCATCCCCATCCTCATCCTAAGTGATGTTTCCTCCCTCACTCTCTTCCCCCTCCCTTACCTCTACTACCTCAAGTTAATCACTGTCTGCTATATCTACAATGAGGGTATCCAATGTGAAGTTTCAGTCATGCATACTATCAATATCCCCATCTGCTTCACTTCCACTATCCCCAGTTTCCTCCTCTATGACTTGATTGATGTCCGTTGTGAGCTTCCTTGTTTCTGTCTCGGGGTACATATGTGTCAGTTGCACATTTGTGTGGACCAGCATCTCGGGTGTTGATACATGCTAAGGGTTTTCCTGGGCCATGTATAGGATTCCATGCTTCAAAAAGGTTTGCTCGTTGTCAGAGGTAATGCATAGTTGGCCCACGGTCACATGGCAAAGGCTCACATAGTTGGAAGGCTGGTCATGTCATTGGCATGCCACTTGTATCAAGGCAGCTCGCATGCTATCACCTGCGGCAGTTGTTTCTTTGCGCCCAGCACCTCCCTCTCTTTGGATGGTTCTTCCTCCATCATGATCTTCCCATTCTCAAAAGCCTCCAGGTCCCCATTCATGGTGATCTTTTGACGTTGCTCAAATAGTAGTGCGGTCAGAAATAATTACAGCCTCCAACATTTTTCATCATCATCAAACGTGTGGTCAGACTGCTGCAAGTGGCAATGATGAGTTGCGGCAAAGATGGAACATGATACATGGTCAGACCAATAGAATCTCAGATTCTCAGCAACAAAATTCACCCACTCAGGGTTGCATGGAGCATGAAAACAACCCCAAGATGAAGCAAGAGACTTCACAGCAACGGTTGTGTCCAATGACTTCCCACGAATGATCCTAGTTTTCCCCCTTGCACTGTGAGGCTTGCATATAGGAAGGAAAATTGGAACCATGAGCTAGGCCACAACCTTAACCTGCACCCAGAATGTGTCCATCTTCACAAGCCTACAAGCTTCATGTTTTGTGCGTTCTACGTAGCATCCTTGCCAACATCTCCAAACTTACTTTTCCTCAGGCCGCTGACAGTATTCACAATACTCTCACATAGCTTCAACTAAATCTCAAACATCTTGTACACTGACCCAAACCGGGTGGCTACAGCAAGTAACAAGAACAAACCAACCGCTTTTTTCAACCTTCGCCTGAGAAGGCCCTTGTTATGAAAGAACGACACAGTGCGCTCTGCCTTAATGATGAGGATTGATCCCCACTCTATTTTTTCCACATCTTTCAATACAAGGTCCACAGAGAGGATGAAAAGAATATCAGTGTACTTTTTTCTTAGCTCAAGACAGGCCTCCTTATTTGTGGATGAGTTCTCATTGATAACTGTGATGAATTTGTCAGCACCCACCTCAGAGATGGCGTGGTGCATGACTGTTATGACCTGATTGGCGGTGGTGGAGACACTGCTTGCATCTTGGGAAAAGGTGAGTTACGCTCTTTACATTGGCAGTCATCATAGAGTGAATTGGTCAACTTCAAATATCCAGCCACTTGTCGACATTAGGAAGATCTTTGAGCTATAGTATAGCGATGCCTCTAGCTCTATTGGCTCAAGGGTAAGTGTTGGAAGCATCTCAAATGTCACCCACTTCTTGATAGGCACCCAAAATCTTGGTGTTATATGCCGTGCGTCCTCCATGAGCTCTGAGACACAGTCATCTGCGCCAAACAAGATTAGAAGGGCACTATTCTCCATGATTTTCACGATCTTTCACTCGCACTAGGCATTGGTAGCTTTTGCAAGGTGCTCTAGCAAGAGTAATGCACGCATAGTGTTAAGCGATGTTGCAAAAACCAGGCTGCTGCTGCGGAGGGACTCAAGGATAGACCCTAGTTCAAGAACCACCTTTGGAATGCCTTGAATTGCTCCAAGGGGACTAGAGCTATTGGAAACTCTGGCAGCTACACGAAGCTCTTGCTACTTCCGTTTGGTGACAAGCTTCGTCCATTCAACTGGGCTAGAATTTGTACTCGACCCCTTGCCTTGGTCACTGTACAACTTCTTGTTAACAGGCACAGAGGAGGCCGGGGGGAAGGGGGAGCAAGGAAGGGAGAACAAGAAGTGCCTGGGCAGCTGGAGGAGCCACGTTGCACTTTGTAATGTTGTGAACAGCTGTCCCAAAGTGACCGCGCAAACTATCGGACCTGCCTGACACCACGCTTTTGCAAGAACCACACTCTTATCTCGGGTAGCCATCTTTAGTGGGAACAGGCCCAAAGAATTTGCTGATTGCCTGGATGCGGAAGTCTCCAGCCAGAACATGTTGTCTGGAGGACGTAGAGGCTTGAGCATTGATGGTAACATGAATAGCCCCACCAGACATACTAGCGATGTTTATAAGGTCAAAACTATTCATGGACCCTTGTACTAGACCCACCCTCCATCTCACCTGCCATGCGAGTCATGTTCAGCCTCCTCCAGACTCGCAGGACATGTCATGTCCTGCATAAACACCATAACAAATTTCTTGCTTGCAAACTGGTCCAATGTAGCCGCCTAATGTCTCACAGGTGCAATGTGTCTTCTCCACACACTTAGCATGCTTGAGGCACTCATCGTCCATGCAAAAAGCGCATGTAAGATGGCTAGTTAAATGCTGGCCAGCCAACTATCTTACATGCAAGATATCTCACCCTGCCAAGCCAGCAAGGCTCTGTAGACCAGCCTTGAGGTCGTAATGCACTCGCAGGGTTCAATCTTGACCTCTAAAACAACAGTTCCTGCCCTGTTCCAAACCATCACGAACCAAAAGAGGGTTGACAAAGTGCTTGGCAAGCCACAAGGAGATCCGGTCAAGTGGATGTTGACATTGACTTGGATCAAAATGACGACTCCGACTTGATCCCCTAAATTCCAAATTCGATGTCAACATGGGATGGAAGTCGCCACCTCCAAGTCGCGCACTAGTCCTTGAGAAGCATGGTGTTCAGCCTTACCAAATGTGTAGTGGCTATACTCTATCTCTCTTTTGAGACAATCTACATGCTTCATATCACATTCCTCCATGAAAAGTTGTTAAACAACTACATCAATATTTGTGTGGATACGTACCACCATAGGAAGAGTGTACAACTGACCGGAGTCAGGTAAGAGTTGATGTTTTGCCTCATGACCCCAAATCACCACCCCAACGGTGGATGATGTTGCCAACGAACTAAAACCAGAGTCCAAGAGCATGATCTCGGATGTGATTGATCCATCTCTTGTCTCAAGTACCTCAGTGGAATCAATAGTACCTGTGTGTGCAATCATGTTAATGCGATCTTCAAGCACTCCATCTCCGAGTCGAGTTACGAATGCTTGACTTCATGAGTGGCATTGTGCAACCAAATGCCACCGTTGGAGTTGTATCAACTGACGCATGGCAACCTGAGCTATGTGCATCACGCCGTAATCCCAACATGGTGTATGTCATGCATTTGGGTCAGCTGCCTTTGTCTCTTCAAGGTTGACTCTTTGTATCATGTGTCGATGTTTTCCTCAAGCATGAGCCTGTCCGTTGTGATCAGACGCAGAAGTGTCATTGCGTGAACTTTCAATCCTAGTCGAAGGATGTAAGATGGAGAGGATGATTACAACATGCGATAGCAAGTCCGAATTTGGCTCAAGATAGCCCTCAAAAGAGGAATTTGAAGTGCTGAAGAGGTGGTCAAATGTGGAGATGGTATGTCAGCACAATCAGCAACAACGCGATCATAGAGGTCATGTACCATGTGTTTCAGATCCTAAACCTTGCCATAGAGAATGGCCAGATTCTTGTTGAGAGAGATTGTCATTTAGGAGGGTACTCATCGTGTTTTCTTTCCCTGTACACGTGAACAATCTGCAAATGTGATTGTGGTGAATCATGATGTTATCCTTTCAATGGAAACAATAATGAAGGGCAATTGAAATTACCTCATTAGAAAAAATAACATGAAGAGAGCAAGGTTTGTAGCTAAATATGGAGGAATTCAACAGTACAATATTGTAACAAAATGAATGAAACTGGAGGCCAATAAAAGCTACCAGAATCATTTCTTGATTGTACAAGACTGGCCAACCTTTTCCGCGACCAAGAGTAGGAGGTAAGATCAAAGTTTGATACGAACGGACTTTCTAATCTCGTTTCAGTCTCTTGACACAAAGTCCAAACTCCTGCATTACAACGTGACAACTTTTTTATTACATTCATGGAAAACCACAAATCGATATTTGGATTTTTACATTGACTCGTCGTGGCAATTTACGCCAACTAACACAAGTGTGATTTTTGGTTGCACAATATTTTGGACAAGTCCAGTCACGTCCCATGAGGGTTGATAGTAGTGTTCCTGACGTTATTGATTTTTTGTTTGATCAACTACTCAGTGGTACTAGTAGTTTACAATGATCCATAGGAGTAAGTTTCACTCATCTCAAAACCCCCCAATTTCTTAAAGCAATCATGTGTATCACAACGTCGCATACATCACAATATTTTAAATGCCTAGGACCTCAAGTACATATCAATTTTTGTTCTCATATCTATAAATATGCACTCAAAATTTCAATGGTTGCAATCCAAGCACACTTACTATAAACAATAAAACTTGAAATCTTCCATTATCTCAATCTGTGGTACTAAAAAATCTAGCCCATGTAGCACTTGGTGCACAAGAACATTGGTGTTACAAGGGTAGCGCACTAACACACTCAATGTGACAACCTTGTACAAGTTATAATCACATCTTGAACATTAAAGGAATTCTCAATCGCCAAAGACTTCCAAAACATATTGTCATTTATCTGAGCGTGTTATTTTGTGCCTCCTATCAAGTCTCTTATCATCAATGCAACAAGGGTTTGTGGCACAAATGGAATTTCCAAGTTGTTGGATGCACTACCTTTGCCATGGACAGTGGTTAGAAATGTGAACTATTGGCTCTCGTGCTTTATAACCTCTTTCTCGTTTTTTTGCTTTGTCTTTTTCCATTGATTTTTTTGTTGCCTAGTTTATTTGATCCCAACCACAATCGTCGTTGAACAAGGCTCTTGTAGAGAGGAAGATAGGCAAAGGTAGTGGTGGTCATCACTAGTATCAATGAGTGTCATTGTAACACATAGATGCAAACCAAGAGCTTGAGCTCTTGCATTTGTGGTTGAGTGGAATTCACAAGAGCTATGGTAATGGAGGAATCTCAAGATTTGGAAGCTAGAATTAAGGCTGTTGAGTTAGGCAAGAGGAGGCGGATTTAGACTACAACAAGAGGTAGATCTGTATCGGGCCGTCGGTCGGCCATGTCGACCACAAAGGTGTCCAAAATACACAAAAAGGTGAACTCAATGCCATTTTTTTGTGGTGCTACCATGAAATGTGGAGTCAAATCAATGATGGTGAATGTGGCTCTAGAACAAAGGAGACCATTGCAATCATGTTATATGCAGAACGGAATGTCATAGGCATCAATCAACAAGTATTTATTGATGAATCCATCTCGTCACTTGGACATCACACTTGCTCGAGCGAAACAAGAAATGAGCCGGCTGGAAAAATTGCAAGAAGAAATATTTATACTCGCAAGTCTAACACATATGGCCAAAATAGGCGATTCAGGAAGCGGCCATAATAGAACTCTAGCTACTTCAGCTCTTTTACAATATAGAATGATGCCCTCAATGGTGGAGATACACTAAAGAAGTGTGCAAATTCTTTACTACAAAAAATCATGGAATAGTCCTCTGCCGCTATTCCTTTTCATACCAAGTGTTGTCAATATTGAAAGTGTTAACAGTTCAGAGTCAGAAGTTAGAAAAAGAGCAGTGAGTTTCATTCAAAGGCAAGTGTTCAAAAGACAAGCACATGTGTACAAAGATAAAACAAAAACTCCCATCTGGTTCTACAAAATGTGAAAAATAGTTCATATTTTAGTTAAAATTTATAAGACTATCAAAAGTGCCTAATCTGATCCCACTTTGACGTGGAGTTATGCCCACCTATTGTCCGTGCTCCTCGATGCTGTAGCGCGTCCTTGTAAAATTGAAACACCCATTATCAAATCCCTATGTTCTAGGATTTCCATCTACGACCCATGCTTGGTGATGGTGGAAAATCATATTCGACAAAACACAAGCCATCCAGACGGAGAGCGGACGAATGATAAGTCAGTCTCTAGCCTGAGTGGATCGCCAACAATTCATGGAAAGATACGACAATCTTTTGTTACAAAGCTAATTGATAGTATCGTGTGTTTTTTGTACTTTGCTATGCCCATAGCATATGCCTGATTCGAGGCCAATTCTCCATCATTGTGTCCTGACTTGTCAGGGCTGTTTTGTTGGATCTTTCACATTAAGGTCAAGTCGGTGAGAAGCATCATAAAATTCGTTCATTTTTTCAGGATCTCAAACAATTTTCTAAATTTCTTACATAAGCGTTAGATCGGCATATCTAATTACTAATGATAGGGGTAGTGGGCTTCAATGTAGATGCGGCTGAGCCGCGGCACAACCTGGAAACCAAAACACGTCCTCAACATTCCTGAGGCATGAGCTGTTGAAACATGCACTTGCAATTGTCGTAATTTTTTCTTGCCACTTTGAGTCAATGCACGGTGGGAAAACTGCAGCTTGGATGTGTTTGGCTGTTAAAAAAAACCAGCAGGGGGAGAAATGGGGAGGATGGAGTTTGATGTTTTTCTGCACGTCATGTGGCTTCATCAGCTACGGCCAGTCGTGCATTTCTTGTGAGAGCGTAACCATTGATTTGAACGCCTTTTTTGTGTGGCTTAGACAGCCTTACATGTGATGGAACCTATGTTGCACACTTGAGGACAATAATCCGTCTCTGGCAAAAGCTTTTAGTTAAAGACTGTACCTCATGTGTCAGAAAACACACCAGTTCAGGTAGCCATAGAACTTCCATCCTGTGGATGATGTGAAAGTCTCACAAACTAACCCTTACCCCTAAGGGTACCTTTACCACGAGTCATAACCCTGTAGATGGGGGATCAAAGATGGTTTATAATGTCATTCTCTGATGTACCCAACCCCTGGAGATGTGAGTGATGTTGAACCATATTTTTTTGAGTTGTGGGTTTATGACAAGATGTGGAGGTTGTAAATTACTGTCCAATTTACTTGGAGGAGTTAACTGTGTAAGTTTGAGTAATCATAATGTGCAGTTGTTTGTGTTCAGTGAAGTTTTGAAGTTGTGATGCATGTAGGTTGAGTTGATTTTGAAGCTTTGTATGATTTTTTGGCACAGCAAAGTCATAGGCTTACGTCATGGTTTAGATGCTCCCATAGAGATTTGGCATCTGTGAATCCAGATTCCTCTCAAAGTTGTGGCCTGACATAGTTGCCATCACTGAAATCATTGATGAGAATGGTGGAAGAGGAAGTTCGTGTCGGTTTTGAAGTCGCAGATGAGGTCCAAGCTTTGTTGTAGATTGTAAGAAACATTAATGTGTTTAGTGCATGGTTAGAAACCATGTGTGATCGTTTCTTCGTGGAGAATACACAAGGCATACATGTTTTCAAATGGGAGAGGTTGGAAGCAATCTTTTGAGAATGTGGATAACACAAGGACAAACTTGCCAAAATCATCATTTGTAGCATTAATTGAATGTAAGTGTCTTCCGAGTACATGAGACGATGGATTTGGGCGCACCACCTTGAGCGAGCAATTTTTCTCACTCGAATGATATACATGGGTTGAACACGATCTCACAACAAATTTCAAGCCCTCTTTGAAATTTGTACTTTTATGTATATGTACCCCTTGTTCGGGAATGGTCCGTAGTACATCCTTAAGTGTTGATATTGGAACTAAAAACACCTTCAAGAAAAAAAAAACAAATTTAGGCAGTGACATGATTATCACCAGGATCTATGCATATTCCGAGGATTTCTGCATCCTAATATATTGGATAATCAATTGCATATGTTTTTATTGTATTTTAGGTAGTTTTGATAGAAACAATATTAGAGGTGCTTGGATGGTTGTAGGAAAACAATGACATCATTTGAATGTAAGGCGAAATAAGGGGAAACAAGATCAAACATGAGAGAGATGATATGGTACTTTGAGGCTCATTTGGTTTCACTTAACACCAAATGAGCCTGCAAATACCATATCATTCAAATACGATTGACTTTAGTGGTGTAATGTAGGGAACCACTCCACTTGTGAGTAAATTTTAGTTTTTTGAGAGTTTTACTTGGATGAATTATTTTTTTTCATGAAATTAGTTGTTTAAAGTTATCAATAGGTTAATGTGACGCAAGAAATGAAATGGGGCTTCTTCCGGCCATCGACTTCAGATCTTGGCAACCTAAGTGCCTTCGTGTTTAGGGTTTGGAGAAACAGTAGAAATATTTGCCATTATGTTTTATATTTGATCCCCATGTACCCTTTTAAAGCTTCAATAACATAGATATACCTTTCCATCACGTAGTATTCTCTTGAGGTTTCGGGTTCATCTCCAGTCCTCAGTCATTGTATCCCCGGATTTAAAGACATAAGAAACTGCGAACCCGGATCTAGCTCAGCAACAACGAAAGCTCCTGTGAATTCGGATTGAGCCAGGGTATGCGCGATATGTTAGCCAGAGGACTTGAACTCAGTCCTTCCGCCCAGCCGCGAGGCCGCTCATGGTGTGATGGTTCCACGCAGTATCGTCGGCGACGTGCAAGATCGGCACCTGCGAAGGGAGCAGCAGCAGGTCACGTGAGGTGCGGTACTGCGGTGCCTCAGCAGGAGCAGCAGCAGCCCAGGTGGCGGCGGCGGCTGCGGTGGTGGCGGTGGCGGAGGCGGCAGCGGCAGTTACGGCAGCAGCACTATTCTGCAGCTTTTGTGATGGATGGAGGTCCTGGAGCGCCAAGAATGGTTCCAGGGGAGGAGCAGAAGCAGGAGCAGAAGCAAAAGCAGCAGGAGCGGCGGCGGTGGCAGCACGGAGTGGCCGGTGCGGTGGCGGGAATGGCGACCACATCGTTGCTTCATCCTCTGGACATCGTCCGCACGCGCATGCAGGGTAAATTCTTTGACTGGTGTGCCATGCCAGGCCATCCCATGCCATGCCATATCCTGCCATGCCATGCCATGCCATGCCATGCCATGCCACGTGGCGAACGCTTGCTGCGCTTGAAAGTAAGACCAGTGCTTTTCACTATGACACGTGTATGCTTGGATCATGATCACAGTGAATGACAGGAGCACAACAACAGCAGCAGCAGCACATAGTAAACCAGCAGCCAGCAGCATTCCGCACTACGACAGCACAAGACAAGCGTTGGCCACCATCGCCAAAACCGAAGTGAGTCCTCTACTCACCTCACCCCTTGTGCCCTTGTTACGTACGTTCCTGGTTTCCTCCATTCCCATCCCTTTCTCCTTCTTTCCTTCCTTCTTCCTTCTCTCCCTCCCTCCCGCCCTCCCTCCCTCNCCTGCCATTCCATGCCGCCACAAGTTACACACTCTCATGCCGTGACCATCTGATGGCATGCCATGACATGGCACGCGTTCTTGTGACCAACCCATGCCATGGCTGCAGTCGCTTTAGGTTTCATGATGTGCTACGCCTTCCCATGCTGTGCCAGGCAGGCCACGCCATTCCCCTGAGATGACATGCTCCGCTCTGCCATGCTGCACCTTGTCATCCTCTGCCAGGCCTTGCCGAGCCATGCCATACCATGCCCTGCCATGCCATGCCATCTCATGCCATGCCATGCCATGCCCTGGCATGCCATGCCATCTCATGCCATGCCATGCCATGCCATCTCATGCCATGCCATGCCATGCCATGCCATGCCATGCTATGCCATGCCATGCCATGCCGTGCCGTGCCATGCCACGTGGCGAAGGCTTGCTGCGCTTGAAAGTAAGACCAGTGGTTTTCATTATGACACGTGTGTGCCTGGATCATGATCGCAGTGAATGACAGGAGCACAACAACAGCAGCAGCAGCAGCAGCACAGAGCAAACCAGAAGCCAGCAGCATTCCGCACTACGACAGCACAAGACAGGCGTTGGCCACCATCGCCAAAACCGAAGTGAGTCCTCTACTCACCTCGCCCCTTGTGCCCTTGTTACGTACGTTCCTGGTTTCCTCCACTCCCATCCCTTTCTCCTTCCTTCCTTCCTTCCTTCCTTCTCTACCTCCCTCCCGCCCTCCCACCCTCTTCCCCCCACTCCCCTCCCTTGATCTCCCACCCGTCTGTCCCATTCTTCTTCTGAGAATGTGTTTTTTCTCTTCTGGGAGCCGTGCTGTGGTGTTTTCTCTTTCTCCAGCTCTCTCCATTTCAGTCCAATAGAGTTCCAATCTGACGCCGTTCAGAACTATGCTGACCTCGATCGTCGACCACCTGGAGGTGGTCGACGATCGCCAGTCGTCGACCGCGTCGACGTTGACGTCGGCGGCGACACCCCCCCCCGCGACACTTAGTCGCGGCGCGGTGAAGTGTCACGGG
>SZWC01025991.1:0-18465 GCA_023375785.1 Penium margaritaceum
CGCAAGTAGGGCGGAAGTAGGGTCCAACTAGGGCGCAACTAGGGAGCAGGTAGGGCGCAACTAGGGCGCAAGTAGGGTGCAACTAGGGCGCAACTAGGGCACGACTAGGGTACAACTAGGGTACAAATAGGGCGCAAGTAGGATACAAGAAGGGCACAACTAGGATGAAACTAGGGCACAACAAGGGCGCAAGTAGGACGCAAGTAGGACGCATGTAGGGTGTAACTAGGGCGCAAGTAGGATGTAACTAGGGTGCAACTAGGGCGCAAGTAGGGTGCACCTATGGCGCAACTAGGGCACAACTAGGGCCGAGTAGGGCGCGACTAGGGCGCAACTAGGGCGTAGCTAGTGCCCAACTGAGATGCAACTATGGCGCAACTAGAGTGCAACTAGGGAGCAAGTAGGGCACAAGGAGGGCGCAAGTAGGGCGCAAGTAGGGCATTACTAGGGCGCAACTAGGACGCAACTAGGACGCAACTAGGACGCAACTAGGATGCAACTAGGGCGCAACTAGGGCGCGAGTAGGGTGCAAGTAGTGCACAAGTATGGAACAACTAGGGCACAAATAGGGTGCAAGTAGGGCGCAACTAGGACGTAACTAGGGCACAACTAGGGCGCAAGTAGGATGCAACTAGGGCGCAAGTAGGGCGCAAGTAGGGCGCAACTAGAGTGCAACTAGGGTGTAAGTAGGGCGCAACTAGGACGCAACTAGGGTGCAACTAGGACGCATCTAGGGTGCAACTAGGGCGTAACTAGGGGGCAACTAGGGCGCAACTAGGGCGCAAGTAGGGCGCAACTAGAGTGCAACTAGGGTGTAAGTAGGGCGCAACTAGGACGCAACTAGGGTGCAACTAGGACGCATCTAGGGTGCAACTAGGGCGTAACTAGGGGGCAACTAGGGCGCAACTAGGGTGCAAGTAGGGTGCAACTAGGGCGCAACTAGGGCGCAACGATGGCGCAACTAGGACGCAACTAGGACGCAAATAGGGATCAATTAGGGCACAACTAGGACGTAGCTAGTGTTTAACTGAGGCGCAACTAGGGCGCAACTAGGGCGTAAGTAGGGTGCAACTAGGATGCAAGTAGGGCGCAACTAGGGCGCAACTAGGACGTAACTAGGGCACAACTAGGACGTAGCTAGTGTTTAACTGAGGCGCAACTAGGGCGCAACTAGGGCGTAAGTAGGGTGCAACTAGGATGCAAGTAGGGCGCAACTAGGGCGCAACTAGGACGCAAATACGGCGCAACAAGGACGCGAGTAGGGCGCAACTAGGACGCAAGTAGGGTACAATTAGGACGCAACTAGGGTGCAACTAGGACGCAACTAGGGCGTAGCTAGTGTCCAATTGAGGCGCAACTAGGACGCAACTAGGGCGCAACTAGGGCGCGAGTAGGACGCAACTAGAGCGTAACTAGGGCGCAACTAGGGTGCAACTAGGGTGCAACTAGGGTGCAAGTAGGGCACAAGTAGGGCGGAAGTAGGGTGCAAATAGGACGCAAGTAGGGCGCAAGTAGGACGCAACTAGAGCGTAACTAGGGCGCAACTAGGGTGCAACTAGGGTGCAACTAGGGTGCAAGTAGGGCACAAGTAGGGCGGAAGTAGGGTGCAAATAGGACGCAAGTAGGGCGCAAGTAGGGCATAACTAGGATGCACGTAGGGCGTAACTAGGATGCAACTAGGGCACAACTAGGGCACATCGAGGGTGCAAGTAGGGCGCAAGTAGGGCACAAGTAGTGCACAACTAGGGTGCAACTAGGGTGCAACTAGGGCCCAAGTAGGGCGCAAGTGGGGCGCATGTAAAGTGTAACTAGGGGGCAAGTAGGACGCAACTAGGACGCAACTAGGGTGCAACTAGGGTGCAACTAGGGCCCAAGTAGGGCGCAAGTGGGGCGCATGTAAAGTGTAACTAGGGGGCAAGTAGGACGCAACTAGGACGCAACTAGGGCTCAAGTAGGGCGCAACTAGGACATCGCTAGTGCCCAACTCAGGCGCAACTAGGGCACAACTATGGCGCAACTAGGGTACAAGTAGGGTGCGACTAGGGCGTAACTAAGGCGTAGCCAGTGCCCAACTGAGACGTAACTAGGGTGCAACTAAGGCACAACTAGGGAGCAAGTAGGGCACAAGGAGGGCGTAAATAGGCTTCAAGTAGGGCGCAACTAGGGCGCAACAAGGGTGCAACTAGGGCGCAACTAGGGCGCAACTAGGGTGCAATTAGGGCGCAACTAGGATTCAACTAGGACATAACTAGGGCGCAAGTAGGGTGCAAATAGGGCGCAAGTAGGGCACAACTAGGGCACAACTAGGGTGCAAGTAGGATGCAACTAGGACATAACTAATGCACAACTAGGAGGCGCAAGTAGGGTACAACTACTGTGCAAGTAGGGCGCAAGCAGGACGCAAGTAGGACGGAACTAGGGTGCAACTAGGGCGCAACTAGGGCACAAGTAGGGCGCGACTAGGGCGCAACTAGGGCGTAGCCAGTGCCCAACTAAGATGCAACTAGGGTGCAACTAGGGTGCAACTAGGGAGCAACTAGGGCACAAGGAGGGCACAAGTAGGGCGCAAGTAGGGCGCAACTAGGGCACAACTAGGGCGCAACTAGGGGGTAACTAGGGCGCAACTAGGGCGCAACTAGGATGCAACTAGGGCGCAACTAGGGTGCAAGTAGGGCGCAAGTAGGGCGCAAGTAGGGTACAACTAGGATGCAACTAGGGTACAAGTAGGGCGCAACTAGGGCGTTACTAGGGCACAACTAGGACCCAAGTAGGGTGCAACTCGGACGCAAGTAGGGCGCAAATAGGGTACATGTAGGATGCAACTAGGGTGCAACTAGGGGGCAACTAGGGCGTAACTAGGGCGCAACTAGGATGCAAGTAGGGTGTAACTAGGGCGCAACTAGGGCGCAACTAGGGTGCAACTAGGACACAAGTAGCACACAAATAGGGCGTAACTAGGACACAACTAGGACGTAGCTAGTGTCCAACTGAGGCGCAACTAGGGCGCAACTAGGGCGCAACTAGGGCGCAAGTAGAGCGCAACTAGGATGCAAGTAGGGCGCAACTAGGGTGCAAGTAGGGCGCAAGTAGGACGCAACTAGGACGCAAGTAGGACGCAACTAGGGCGCAAGTAGGGCACAAGTAGGACGCAACTAGGGTGCAACTAGGGCGAAACTAGGACGTAGCTAGTGTCTGATTGAGACGCAACTAGGGCGCAACTAGGGCACAACTAGGGCGCAACTAGGGCTTAAGTAGGAAGCAACTAGGGCGTAACTAGGGCGCAAATAGGACGCAACTAGGGTGCAACTAGGGTGCAAGAAGGGCGCAAGAAGGGCGGAAGTAGGGCACACCTAGGTCGCAACTAGGGTGCAAGTAGGACGCAACTAAGGCGCAAGTAGGACGCAACTAGGGCACAAGTAGGGCACAACAAGGGCACAACTAGGGTGCAAGTACGGTGCAAGTAAGGCACAAGTAGGGCGTAACTAGGGCGCAAGTAGGGTACAACGAGGACCCAAGTAGGGCGCAAGTAGGGTGCATGTAGGGTGTAACTAGGGTGCAAGTACGGTGCAAGTAAGGCACAAGTAGGGCGTAACTAGGGCGCAAGTAGGGTACAACGAGGACCCAAGTAGGGCGCAAGTAGGGTGCATGTAGGGTGTAACTAGGGTGGAAGTAGGACGCAACTAGGGCGCAACTAGGGCGCAAGTAGGACGCAACTAGGACGTCGCTAGTGCCCAACTCTGGCGCAAGTAGGACGCAACTAGGACGTAACTAAGGCGTAGCTAGTGCCCAACTGAGATGCAACTAGGGTGGAACTAGAGCGCAACTGGGGAGCAAGAAGGACACAAGGAGGGCACAAGTAGGGCGCAAGCATAGCGCGACTAGGGCACAGCTAAAGCGCAACTAGGGCGCAACTAGGGTGTAACTAGGGTGCAACTAGGGCGTAACTAGGATGCAACTAGGGCGCAACTAGGGGGCAAGTAGGGTGCAAGTAGGGCGCAAGTAGGGCACAACTAGGGTGCAACTAGGGTGCAAGTAGGATGCAACTAGGGCGTAACTAGGATGCAACTAGGGCGCAACTAGGGGGCAAGTAGGGTGCAAGTAGGGCGCAAGTAGGGCACAACTAGGGTGCAACTAGGGTGCAAGTAGGATGCAACTAGGGCGTAACTAATGCACAACTAGGGCGCAAGTAGGGTGCAACTAGGGTGCAAGTAGGGCACAAGTAGGGCGCAAGTAGGACGCAACTAGGCTGCAACTAGGACACAACTAGGACGCAACTAGGGTGCAACTAGGACGCAACTAGGGTGCAACTAGGGTGCAAGTAGGGCACAAGTAGGGCGCAAGTAGGACGCAACTAGGCTGCAACTAGGACACAACTAGGACGCAACTAGGGTGCAACTAGGACGCAACTAGGGCACAACTAGGGCAAAACTAGGGTGCAAGTAGGGTGCAAGTAGGGTACAAGTAGGGCGCAACTAGGACGCAACTAGGGCGCAACAAGGGCGCAAGGAGGATGCAAGTAGGACGCATGTAGGGTGTAACTAGGGCGCAAGTAGGACGCAACTAGGGCGCAAGTAGGGCGCAACTAGGACGCAACTAGGGCGCAACAAGGGCGCAAGGAGGATGCAAGTAGGACGCATGTAGGGTGTAACTAGGGCGCAAGTAGGACGCAACTAAGGCGCAAATAGGGTGTAAGTAGGGCACAACTAGGACGTCGCTAGTACCCAACTCAGGCACAAGTATGGTGTAACTATGGCGCAACTAGGGTGCAACTAGGACGCAAGTAGGGTGCGACTAGGACGCAACTAGGGCGTAGCTAGTGCCCAACTGAGATGCAACTAGGGCGCAACTAGGGCTCAACTAGGGAGCAAGTAGGGCACAAGGAGGACGCAAGTAGGGCGCAAGTAGGACGCAACTAGGGCGCAACTAGGACGCAACTATGACGCAACTAGGGCGCAACTAGGATGCAATTAGGGCGCAAGTAGGGTGCGAGTAGGGTGCAAGTAGGGCGCAAGTAGGGCACAACTAGGGCGCAACTAGGGTGCAAGTAGGGCGCAACTAGGGCGTAACTAGGGCACAACTAGGGCGCAAGTAGGGTGCAACTAGGGCACAAGTATGACGCAAGTAGGGCGCAAGTAGGGCACAACTAGGGCGCAACTAGGGTGCAAGTAGGGCGCAACTAGGGCGTAACTAGGGCACAACTAGGGCGCAAGTAGGGTGCAACTAGGGCACAAGTATGACGCAAGTAGGGCGCAAGTAGGACGCAACTAGGATGCAACTAGGGCGTACCTAGGGCGCAAGTAGGGTACAACTAGGACGCAACTAGGGCGCAACTAGGACGCAACTAGGACGCAAGTAGGGCGCAAGTAGGACGCAACTAGGATGCAACTAGGGCGTACCTAGGGCGCAAGTAGGGTACAACTAGGACGCAACTAGGGCGCAACTAGGACGCAACTAGGACGCAAGTAGGACGCAAATAGGGCACTAGCAACGTCCTAGTTGGTCACTAGAAACGTCTTAGTTGCGCCCTACTTGAGCCCTAGTTGCGCCCTACTTGCGCCCTAGTTGCGCCTTAGTTGGGCACTAGCGACATCCTAGTTGCGTCCTACTTGAGCCCTAGTTGCGCCCTAGTTGCATCCTACTTGCGCCCTAGTTACACCCTACATGCGCCCTACTTGCGCCCTAGTTGCGCCTTAGTTGGGCACTAGCGACATCCTAGTTGCGTCCTACTTGAGCCCTAGTTGCGCCCTAGTTGCATCCTACTTGCGCCCTAGTTACACCCTACATGCGCCCTACTTGCGCCCTACTTGGGCCCTAGTTGCACCCTAGTTGCGCCCTACTTGTGCCCTACTTGTGCCCTACTTGTACCCTACTTGCACCCTAGTTGTGCCTTACTTGAGTCCTAGTTGCGCCCTACTTGCGCCCTACTTGCGCCTGAGTTGGGCACTAGCGACGTCCTAGCTGCGCCCTACTTGAGCCCTAGTTGCGCCCTAGTTGCGTCCTACATGCGCCCTAGTTACACCCTACATGCGCCCTTCTTGTGCCCTACTTGGGTCCTAGTTGCACCCTAGTTGTACCCTACTTGTACCCTACTTGTGCCCTACTTGCGCCCTACTTGCACCCTAGTTGTGCCCTAGTTGTGCCCTAGTTGTGCCCTAGTTGCGCCCTACTTGCGTCCTAACTGCGTCCTACTTGTGCCCCAGTTGCACCCTAGTTGCGCCCTACTTCCGCCCTACTTTTGCCCTACTTGCACCCTAGTTGCGCCTTAGTTGCACCCTAGTTGCACCCTAGTTACACCCTAGTTGCGCCCTACTTGCAACTAGGGCGTAATGAGTGCGCTCACCAGAGGGAACGAGGGCACATGCATGCATGCTTGTAGACGCTGAATGGGGCGTGCATCGCTATGTCCTTGGACCAGATTATGATAAAGACGGGCAATGGTAGAGGCAACGACATCGTGTTCACCCCCAAGTTGAACACCACCTCGTTCCCTCTGGTGAGTGCACTCATTGCGCACCACCCTACATGCGCCCTACTTGCGCCCTAGTTACGTCCTAGTTGCACCCTACTTGCAACTACGGCGTAACTAGGGCACAACTAGGGCGCAAGTAGGGTGCAACTAGGGCACAAGTAGGACGCAAGTAGGGCGCAAGTAGGACACAACTAGGGTACAACTAGGGCTTAACTAGGACACAACTAGGGCGCAACTAGGACGCAAGTAGGGTACAACTAGGGCGCAACTAGGACACAACTAGGATGCAACTAGGATGCAAGTAGGACGCAAATAGGGCACAACTAGGGCACAACTAGGACGTAGCTAGTGTCCAACTGAGGCGCAACAAGGACGCAGCTAGGACGCAAGTAGGGCGCAATTAGGACGAAGTAGGGTGCAACTAGGGCGTAACTAGGTTGCAAGTACGGCGCAACTAGGACACAAGTAGGGCGCAACTAGGACGCAAGTAGGGCGCAAGTAGGACGCAACTAGGGTGCAACTAGGACACAACTAGGACGTAGCTACTGTCCAATTGAGGTGCAACTAGGGCGCAACTAGGGCGCAACTAGGACGCAAGTAGGGCGCAAGTAGGACGCAACTAGGGTGCAACTAGGACACAACTAGGACGTAGCTACTGTCCAATTGAGGTGCAACTAGGGCGCAACTAGGGCGCAACTAGGGTGCAACTAGGGCGCAACTAGGGCGTAAGTAGGGCGCAACTAGGGCACAACTAGGGCGCAACTAGGGTACAAGTAGGGTGCAAGTAGGGCGGAAGTAGGGCACAACTAGGGCGCAACTAGGGCACAAGTAGGACGCAACTAGGACGCAAGTAGGACGCAACTAGGGTGCAACTAGGGCACAACTAGGGCACAACTAGGGTGCAAGTAGGGCCCAAGTAGGACACAAGTAGGGCACAAGTAGGGCGCAACTAGGGTACAACTAGGGCCCAAGTAGGGTGCAAGTAGGGCGCATGTAGGGTGTAACTAGGGCGCAAGTAGGACGCAACTAGGGTGTAACTAGGGCTCAAGTAGGGCACAACTAGGACGTCGCTAGTGCCCAACTCAGGCGCAAGTTGGGCGCAAGTAGGGCGCAACTAGGACTCAAGTAGGGCGCAACTAGGGTGCAAGTAGGGTGCAAGTAGGGCGCAACTAGGACTCAAGTAGGGCGCAACTAGGGTGCAAGTAGGGTGCAAGTAGGGCGCAATTAGGGTGCAAGTAGGGCGTAACTAGGGTGCAAGTAGGGCGCAAGTATGGCGCGAGTAGGACGCATGTAGGGTCTAACTAGGGCGCAA
This sequence comes from Penium margaritaceum, assembly GCA_023375785.1. Lineage (NCBI taxonomy): Eukaryota > Viridiplantae > Streptophyta > Zygnematophyceae > Desmidiales > Peniaceae > Penium > Penium margaritaceum. The sequence continues at coordinate 7,782 of SZWC01025991.1, forward strand.
GTAGGATGCAAATAGGGCGCAACTTGGGCTCAAGTAGGGCGCAACTAGGACGTCGCTAGTGCCCAACTCAGGCGCAACTAGGGTGCAAGTAGGGCGCAACTAGGGCTCAATTAGGGCGCAACTAGGACGTCGCTAGTGCCCAACTAGGACGTCGCTAGTGCCCTATTTGCGTCCTACTTGCGTCCTAGTTGCGTCCTAGTTGCGCCCTAGTTGCGCCCTAGTTGTACCCTACTTGCGCCCTAGTTGCGCCCTAGTTGCATCCTAGTATTGTCGTACTTGCGCCCTACTTGCGTCCTACTTGTGCCCTAGTTGCACCCTACTTGCGCCCTAGTTGTGCCCTAGTTACGCCCTAGTTACGCCCTACTTGTACCCTAGTTGCGCCCTACTTGCGTCCTACTTGTGCCCTAGTTGCACCCTACTTGCGCCCTAGTTGTGCCCTAGTTACGCCCTAGTTACGCCCTACTTGTACCCTAGTTGCGCCCTAGTTGTGCCCTACTTGCACCCTACTTGCGCCCTACTTGCGCCCTAGTTGCGCCCTAGTTGAGCCCTAGTTGCGTCCTAGTTGCATCTCAGTTGGGCACTAGCTACGCCCTAGTTGCGCCCTAGTCGCGCCCTACTTGCGCCCTAGTTGCGCCCTAGTTGTGCCATAGTTGCACCCTACTTGTGCCTGAGTTGGGTGCTAGCGACGTCCTAGTTGTGCCCTACTTACACCCTGGTTGTGCCCTAGTTTCATCTTACTTGCGCCCTAGTTACACCCTACATGCGTCCTACTTGCGTCCTCCTTGCGCCCTTGTTGCGCCCTAGTTGTGCCCTACTTACACCCTGGTTGTGCCCTAGTTTCATCTTACTTGCGCCCTAGTTACACCCTACATGCGTCCTACTTGCGTCCTCCTTGCGCCCTTGTTGCGCCCTAGTTGCGTCTCAGTTGCGCCCTACTTGTACCCTACTTGCGCCCTACTTGCACCCTAGTTGTGTCCTAGTTGTGCCCTAGTTGCGCCCTAGTTGCACCCTAGTTGCACCCTAGTTGTGTCCTTGTTGCAGCCTAGTTACGTCCTACTTGCGCCCTTCTTGTGCCCTACTTGCACCCTAGTTGCACCCTAGTTGTGTCCTAGTTGTGCCCTAGTTGCGCCCTAGTTGCACCCTAGTTGCACCCTAGTTGTGTCCTTGTTGCAGCCTAGTTACGTCCTACTTGCGCCCTTCTTGTGCCCTACTTGCACCCTAGTTGCACCCTATTTGCACCCTAGTTGTGCATTAGTTACGCCCTACTTGCACCCTACTTGCACCCTACTTGCACCCTAGTTACACCCTTGTTGCATCCTAGTTGCGTCCTAGTTGCACCCTAGTTGTGCATTAGTTACGCCCTACTTGCACCCTACTTGCACCCTACTTGCACCCTAGTTACACCCTTGTTGCATCCTAGTTGCGTCCTAGTTGCACCCTATTTGTGCCCTAGTTGCGCCCTAGTTGCGCTTTAGTTGTGGCATAGTTGCACCCTACTTGCGCCCTACTTGTGCCCTCCTTGTGCCCTTCTTGCTCCCTAGTTGCGCTCTAGTTGCACCCTAGTTGTATCTCAGTTGGGCACTAGCTACGCCTTTGTTACGCCCTAATTGCACCCTACTTGCGCCCTTGTTGCGTCCTAGTTGCGCCATAGTTGTGCACTACTTGCGCAAGAGTTGGGCACTAGCGACGTCCTAGTTGCATACTACTTGCGCCCTAGTTGCGTCCTAGTTGCGTCCTACTTGCACCCTACTTACACCCTACATGCGCCCTACTTGCGCCCTACTTGGGTCCTTGTTGCGCCCTACTTGCGCCCTAGTTGCGCCCTACTTGTGCCTTACTTGCACCGTACTTGCACCCTAGTTGTGCCCTTGTTGTGCCCAACTTGTGCCCTAGTTGCGTCCTACTTGCGCCTTAGTTGCGCCCTACTTGCACCCTAGTTGAATCCAAGGTGCGCCCTACTTCCGCCCTTCTTGCGCCCTACTTACACCCTAGTTGCACCCTAGTTGTGCCCTAGTTGCGTCCTACTTGCGCCTTAGTTGCGCCCTACTTGCACCCTAGTTGAATCCAAGGTGCGCCCTACTTCCGCCCTTCTTGCGCCCTACTTACACCCTAGTTGCACCCTAGTTGCATCCTATTTGCGTCCTAGTTACGCCCTAGCTGCGCCCTACTTAAGCCCTAGTTGCGTCCTAGTTGTGCCCTAGTTGCGCCCTAGTTGCGCCTCAATCAGACACTAGCTACGTCCTAGTTGCGCCCTAGTTGCACCCTAGTAACATCCTACTTGCGTCCTACTTGCGCCCTAGTTGCGTCCTAGTTGTGCCCTAGTTGCGCCCTAGTTGCGCCTCAATCAGACACTAGCTACGTCCTAGTTGCGCCCTAGTTGCACCCTAGTAACATCCTACTTGCGTCCTACTTGCGCCCTAATTGCGCCCTACTTGCATCCTAGTTGCGTCCTACTTACGCCCTACTTGCGCCCTAGTTGCGACCTACTTGCATCCTAGTTGCGCTCTACTTGCACCCTAGTTACGCCCTAGTTGTGCCTCAGTTGGACACTAGCTACATCCTAGTTGTGTCCTAGTTACGTCCTATTTGTGTCCTACTTGTGTCCTAGTTGCGCCCTAGTTGTACCCTATTTGCACCCTACTTGCACCCTAGTTGCGTCCTAGTTGCACCCTAGTTGCCCCCTAGTTGCACCCTAGTTGCGTCCTACATGCGCCCTACTTGCGCCCTACTTGCGCCCTACTTGCACCCTAGTTGCATCCTAGTTGCGCCCTAGTTACGCCCTAGTTACGCCCTAGTTGCGCCCTAGTTGTGCCCTACTTGCGCCCTACTTGCGCCCTACTTGCGCCCTCCTTGTGCCCTACTTTCTCCCTAGTTGCACCCTAGTTGCGCCCTAGTTGCATCTTAGTTGGACACTGGCTACGCCCTAGTTGCACCCTAGTCGCGCTCTACTTGCGCCCTAGTTGCGCCCTAGTTGCACCCTAGTTCCGTCCTACTTGCGTCCTGCTTGCGCCCTACTTGCGCCGTAGTTGCACCCTACTTGCGCCTCCTAGTTGTGCATTAGTTACATCCTAGTTGCATCCTACTTGCACCATATTTGCGCCCTAGTTGTGCCCTACTTGCGCCCTACTTGCGCCCTACTTGCACCCTACTTGCGCCCTAGTTACGTTCTGGTTGCATCCTAGTTGCGCCCTAATGGTACCCTAGTTGCGCCCTAGTTGCGCCCTAGTTGCACCCTAGTTGCGTCCAAGTTGCGCCCTACTTGTGCCCTACTTGCGCCCTCCTTGTTCCCTACTTGCTCCCTAGTTGCGCCCTAGTTGCACCCTAGTTGCGTCTCAATTGGAGACTAGCTATGCCTTAGTTACGCCCTAGTCGCGCCCTAGTTGTGTCATAGTTGTGCCCTACTTGCGCCTGAGTTGGGCATTAGCAACATCCTAGTTGCGCCCTACTTGAGCCCTAGTTGCATCCTAGTTGCGTCCTAATTGTACCCTAGTTACACCTTACAAGCGCCCCACTTGCGCCCTACTTGGGCCCTAGTTGCCCCCTAGTTGCGCCCTAGTTGTGCCCTACTTGTGCCCTACTTGCGCCCTACTTGTACCCTTGTTGTGCCCTAGTTGTGCCCTAGTTGCACCCTAGTTGCACCCTACTTGCATCCTAGTTGTGCCCTACTTGCGCCCTAGTTGCGCCCTAGTTGCACCCTACTTCTGCCCTACTTGTGCCCTACTTGCACCCTAGTTGTGCCCTAGTTGCGCCCTAGTTGCGCCCTAGTTACGCCCTAGTTGCGCCCTACTTGCGCCCTAGTTGCGCCCTAGTTGCGCCCTAGTTGCGCCTCAATTGGACACTAGCTACGCCCAGTTGTCTCCTAGTTGCACCCTAGTTGCGTCCTACTTGCACCCTACTTGCGTCCTAGTTGCGCCCTACTTGCGTCCTAGTTGCGCCATACCTGCGTCCTAGTTGCGCCCCATTTGCGCCCTACTTGCATCCTAGTTGCGCCCTACTTGCGCCCTAGTTGCGCCCTACTTGCGCCTCAATTGGACACTAGCTACGTCTTAGTTGTGCCCTAGTTGATCCCTATTTCCGTCCTACTTGCGTCCTAGTTGTGTCATCGTTGCACCCTAGTTGCACCCTAGTTGCACCCTACTTGCGCCCTAGTTGTGTCCTAGTTGCGCCCTAGTTACGCCCTAGTTGCACCCTAGTTGCGTCCTAGTTGCACCCTAGTTGCGTCCTAGTTGCGCCCTACTTACGCCCTAGTTGCACCCTAGTTGCGCCCTACTTGCGCCCTACTTGCGCCCTAGTTGCATCCTACTTGCGCCCTAGTTGTGCCCTAGTTACATCCTAGTTGCGCCCTACTTGCACCCTAGTTGTACGCCAGTTGTTCCCTACTTGTGCTCTACTTGCACCCTACTCGCGCCCTAGTTGCGCCCTAGTTGCATCCTAGTTGCGCCCTAGTTGCGTCCTAGTTGCGCCCTAGTTGCGCCCTAGTTGTGCCCTACTTGCGCCCTCCTTGCGCCCTCCTTGTGCCCTACTTGCTCCCTAGTTGCGCCCTAGTTGCGCCATAGTTGCATCTCAGTTGGGCACTAGCTACGCCCTAGTTGCGCCCTAGTCGCGCCCTACTTGCGCCCTAGTTGTGCCCTAGTTGTGCCATAGTTGCACCCTACTTGCACCTGAGTTGGGCACTAGCGACGTCCTAGTTGCGCCCTACTTACACGCTAGTTGCGCCCTAGTTGCGTCCTACTTGCGTCCTAGTTACACCCTACATGCGTCCTACTTGTATCCTACTTGCACCCTATTTGCACCCTAGTTGTGCCCTAGTCGTGCCCTAGTTGCGCCCTCGTTGCACCCTATTTGCGCCCTAGTTGCGCCCTACCTGCTCCCTAGTTGCGCCCTAGTTGGACCCTACTTCCGCCCTACTTGCGCCCTACTTGCACCCTAGTTGCACCCTAGCTGCGCCCTAGTTGCACCCTAGTTGCGTCCTAGTTGCGCCCTACTTGCACCCTAGTTGCGCCCTAGTTGCGCCCTAGTTGCGCACTAGTTGCACCTCAATTGGACACTGGCTACGCCCTAGTTGCACCCTAGTTGCGCCCTAGTTGCGTCCTACTTGCACCCTACTTGCGCCCTAGTTGCGCCCTACTTGTGTCCTACTTGCGTCCTACCTGCACCCTAGTTGCGCCCTAGTTGAGCCTCAGTTGGAAACTAGCTACGTCCTAGTTGCGCCCTAGTTGCGCCCTAGTTGCGCCCTAGTTGCACCCTACTTGCGCCCTACTTGCGCCTTACTCGCGCCGTTGTTACGCCCTGGTTGCACCCTAGTTACCCTACTGATCTTGATATTCGATATGAATCATTTTTTTGGAAAGCATTTTCATCGAATTTTATTTTTCGCCGAATATGAAGGGATCCCCAAAATAATTTCAAAATGAAAACATCAAAATTAAGATATTACTTGTGCAATTCCGTTTCGGGTTGTTTTGTTTGCTTGTCTTCTAGTCTGCATGTCATCTTCTACATAAAGCGAATTGTCCCTGACATTCCCGTGGGAGACAGTTCGACTTCATGTACCCGCCTCATGGTCCGGTGATTTAAATCCTAGTTGCGTCCTAGTTGCATCTTAGTTGGCACTGGTTACGCCCTAGTTGCGCCCTAGTCGCGCCCTACTTGCGCCCTAGTTGCGTCCTAGTTGCGCCCCAGTTGTGCCCTAGTTACGCCCTAGTTGCACCGTAGTTACGTCCTACTTGCGTCCTACTTACGCCCTGCTTGTGCCCTAGTTGCACACTACTTGCGCCCTAGTTGTGCATTGGTTATGCCCTAGCTGCGCCCTACTTACACCCTAGTTGCACCCTAGTTGTGCCCTGCTTGTGCCCTACTTGCACCCTACTTACGCCCTAGCTACGTCCTAGTTGCATCCTAGTTGCGCCCAAGTTTCACCCTAGTTGCGCCCTACTTGCACCCTAGTTGCGTCCTAGTTGCGCCCTAGTTGCGCCCTACTTGCGCCCTACTTGTGTCCTCCTTGTGTCCTACTTGCTCCCTAGTTCAGCCCAGTTGCATCCTACTTGTGTCTCAGTTGGGCACTAGCAATGCCTTAGTTACGCCCTAGTCGTTCCCTACTTGCGCCCTAGTTGCGCCATAATTGCTCCGTACTTGCGCCTGAGTTGGGCACTAGCGACGTCCTAGTTGCGCCCTACTTGAGCCCTAGTTACGCCCTAGTTGCGTCCTACTTGCGCCCTAGCTACACCCTACACGCGCCCTACTTGCGCCCTACTTGGGCCCTAGTTGCACCCTAGTTGCGCCCTACTTGTGCCCTACTTTTGCCCTACTTGCACCCTACTTGCACCCTAGTTGTGCTCTAGTTGTGCCCTAGTTGCACCCTAGTTGTGCCCTACTTGCATCCTAGTTGCGTCCTACTTGTACCCTAGTTGCGCCCTAGTTGCGCCCTACTTCTGGCCTACTTGCGCCCTACTTGCACCCTAGTTGCACCCTAGTTATGCCCTAGTTGCGCCGTAGTTACGCCCTAGTTGCGCCCTACTTGCGCCCTAGTTGCGCCCTAGTTGCGCCCTAGTTGCGCCCTAGTTGCACCTCAATTAGACAGTAGCTACGCCCTAGTTACACCCTAGTTGCACTCTAGTTGCATCCTACTTGCGCCCTACTTGCATCCTAGTTGCTTTGTACTTGCGCCCTAGTTGCTCCCTAGTTGCGCCCTACTTCGTCCTAGTTACGCCCTACTTCTGCCCTAGTTGCGTCCTTGTTGCGCCTCAGTTGCGCACTAGCTACGTCCTAGTTGTGCCATAGTTGTGCCCTATTTGCGTCCTACTTGCGTCCTAGTTGCGTCCTAGTTGTGCCCTAGTTGCGCCCTAGTTGTACCCTACTTGCGCCCTAGTTGCACCCTAGTTGCGCCCTAGTTATGCCCTAGTTGCACCCTAGTTGCGTCCTACTTGCGCCCTACTTGCGTCCGACTTGTGCCCTAGTTGCACCCTACTTGCACCCTAGTTGTGCCCTAGTTACGCTCTAGTTGCACCCTACTTGCACCCTAGTTGCGCCCTAGTTGTGCCCTACTTTCGCCCTACTTGCACCCTACTCGAGCCCTAGTTGCGCCCTAGTTGCATCCTAGTTGCACCCTAGTTACGTCGTAGTTGCACCCTAGTTGCGCCCTAGTTGCGTCCTACTTGCGCCCTACTTGCGCCCTCCTTGTGCCCTACATGCTCCCTAGTTGATCCCTAGTTGCACCCTAGTTGCATCTCAGTTGGGCACTAGCTACGCCCTAGTTGCGCCCTAGTCGCGTCCTACTTGCGCCCTAGTTGCGCCCTAGATGCGCCATAGTTGCACCCTACTTGCGCCTGAGTTGGAATCTAGCGACGTCCTAGTTGTGCCCTACTTACACCCTAGTTGCGCCCTAGTTGCGTCCTACTTGCGCCCTAGTTACACCCTACATGCGTCCTACTTGCGTCCTCCTTTCGCCCTTGTTGCGCCCTAGTTGTGTCCTAGCTGCGCCCTACTTGTACCCTACTTGCGCCCTACTTGCACCCTAGTTGTGCCTTAGTTGTGCCCTAGTTGTGCCCTAGTTGCACCCTAGTTGCGCCCTAGTTGTGTCCTACTTGCAGCCTAGTTGCGTCCTACTTGCGCCCTACTTGTGCCCTACTTGCGCCCTAGTTGCGCCCTAGTTGTGCCCTACTTGCGCCCTACTTGCACCCTACTTGCACCCTAGTTGCGCCCTAGTTGCATCCTAGTTGCGCCCTAGTTGCACCCTAGTTGCGCCCTAGTTGCGCTTTAGTTGTGCCCTAGTTGCGCCCTACTTGCGCCCTACTTGCGCCCTAGTTGCGCCCTAGTTGCGCCCTACTTGCTCCAGTTGTCTTGGCCTTGCTCCAGTTCTTTTGACATTGCTCCAGTTGCCTTGACCTTACTCTAGTTGTCTTGACCTTGCTCCACTTGTCTTGGGCTTGCTCCAGTTGTCTTGGCCTTTCTCCAGTTGTCTTTGGCTTGCTCCAGTTGTTTTGGGCTTGCTCCAGTTGTCTTGGCCTTGCTCCAGTTCTCTTGGGCTTTCTCCAGTCGTCTTGGGCTTGCTCCAGTTGTTTTGGGCTAGCTCCACTTGTCTTGGCCCTTCTCCACTTGTCTTAGGCTTGCTCCAGTTGTCTTGGGCTTGCTCCAGTTGTCTTGGGCTTGCTCCAGTTGTCTTGAGATTGCTCCAGTTGTCTTAGGCTTGCTCCAGTTGTCTTGCACTTGCTCCAGTTGTCTTGGGCTTGCTCCAGTTGTTTTGGTCTTGCTCCAGTTATCTTGGGCTTGCTCCAGTAGTCTTGGGCTTGCTCCATTTTTATTGGGCTTGCTTCAGTTTTCTTGGGCTTGCTCCAGTTGTCTTGCACTTTCTTCAGTTGTCTTGGGCTTGCTCCTGTTGATTTGGGCTTGCTCCAGTTGTCTTGGGCTTGCTCCAGTTGTCTTGGGCTTGCTCAAGTTGTCTTGGGCTTGCTCCATTTGTCTTGGGCTTGCTCCAGTTGTCTTGGACTTGCTCCAGTTTTCTTTGGCTTGCTCCAGTTGTCTTGGACTTGCTCCAGTTTTCTTTGGCTTGCACAAGAAGTTTTGGGCTTCCTTCAGTTTTCTTGGACTTGCTCCAGTTGTCTTGGACTTGCTCCAGTTGTTTCTGACTTGCTCCAGTTGTCTTGCACTTGCTCCAGTTGTCTTGGGCTTGCTCCAGTTGTTTTGGTCTTGCTCCAGTTATCTTGGGCTTTCTCCAGTTGTCTTGGGCTTGCTCCATTTGTCTTGAGCTTGCTCCAGTTTTCTTGGGCTTGCTCCAGTTGTCTTACACTTTCTCCAGTTGTCTTGGGCTTGCTCCAGTTGTCTTAGGCTTGCTCCACTTGTCTTGGGCTTGCTCCAGTTGTCTTGCACTTGCTCCCGTTGTCTTGGGCTTGCTCCAGTTGTCTTGGGCTTGCTCCACTTGTCTTCGGCTTGCTCCAGTTTTCTTGGGCTTGCTCCAGTTGTCTTACACTTTCTCCAGTTGTCTTGGGCTTGCTCCAGTTGTCTTAGGCTTGCTCCACTTGTCTTGGGCTTGCTCCAGTTGTCTTGCACTTGCTCCAGTTGTCTTGGGCTTGCTCCAGTTGTTTTGGTCTTGCTCCAGTTATCTTGGGCTTTCTCCAGTTGTCTTGGGCTTGCTCCATTTGTCTTGAGCTTGCTCCAGTTTTCTTGGGCTTGCTCCAGTTGTCTTGCACTTTCTCCAGTTGTCTTGGGCTTGCTCCAGTTGTTTTGGGCTTGCTCCAGTTGTCTTGGGCTTGCTTCAGTTGTCTTGGGCTTGCTCCAGTTATCTTGGGCTTGCTCCAGTTGTCTTGGGCTTGCTCCAGTTGTCCTGGACTTGCTCCAGTTGTCTTTGGCTTGCTCCAGAAGTCTTGGGCTTCCTTCAGTATTCTTGGACTTTCTCCAGTTGTCTTGGACTTGCTCCAGTTGGTTCTAGCTTTCTCCAGTTGTCTTGGGCTTGCTCCAGTTGTCTTGGGCTTGCTCCAACTGTCTTGGACTTGCTCCAGTTGTCTTGGCCTTGCTCCAGTTGTCTTGTGCTTGCTCCTGTTGTCTTGGCCTTGCTCCAGGTATCTTGGACTTGCTCCAGTTGTCTTGGCCTTGCTCCAGTTGTCTTGTGCTTGCTCCTGTTGTCTTGGCCTTGCTCCAGGTATCTTGGAATTGCTCCAGTTGTCTTAGGCTTGCTCCAGTTGTCTTGGACTTGCTCCAGTTGTCCTAGGCTTCCTCCAGTTGTCTTGGGCTCGCTCGAGTTGTCTTGTCCTTGCTCCAGTTTTCTTGGTCTTGCTTTAGTTGTCTTGGACTTGCTCAATTTGTCTTGGGCTGGCTCCAGTTGTCTTGGGCTTGCTCCAGTTGTCTTGAACTTGCTCCAGTTGTCTTGGGATTGCTCCAGCTGTCTTGGGCTTGCTCCAGTTGTCTTGGCCTTGCTCCAGTTGTCTTGGGCTTGCTCCATTTGTCTTGGCCTGGCACCAATTGTCTTGGCCTTTCTCCAGTTGTTTTTGCCTCGCTCCAGTTGTCTTGGTCTTGCTCTAGGTTTCTTGGGCTTGCTCCAGTTTTCTTGTGCTTGCTCCAGTTGTCTTGCGCTTGCTCCATAAGTCTTCGGCTTGCTCCAGTTATCTTAGGCTTGCTCCAGTTGTCTTGGCCTTGCTCCAGTTTTCTTGGGCTGGCTCCAGTTGTCTTGGCCTTGATCCAGTTGTATTTGGCTTTCTCCAGTTGTTTTGGGCATGCTCTAGTTGTCTTGGGCTTGCTCCAGTTATCTTGGGCTTGCTCCAGTTGTCTTATGTGTGCTCCAGCTGTCTTGGCCTTGCTCCTGTTGTCTTGGCCTTGCTCCATTTGTTTTGAGCTTGCTCCAGTTGTCTTGGGCTTGCTCCAATTGTCTTGGGCTCGCTCCGGTTGTGTTGGGCTTGCTCCAGTTGTCTTTGCCTTGCTCCAGTTGTCTTGGGCTTCCCCCAGTTGTCTTGAGCTTGCCTTAGTTGTCTTGGGCTTGCTCCAGTTGTCTTGGACTTGCTCCAGTTTTCTTAGGCTTGCTCCAGTTGCCTTGGCCTTGCTCCAGTTGTCTTGGGCTTCCTCCAGTTGTCTTGGGCTTGCTCCAGTTGTCTTGGCCTTGCGCCAGTTGTCTTGGGCTTGCTCCAGTTGTCTTGGCCTTGTTCCAGTTGTCTTGGGCTTCCTCCTGTTGTCTTGGACTTGCTCCAGTTTTCTTGGA
>SZWC01025992.1:5751-16530 GCA_023375785.1 Penium margaritaceum
TGTGTGTGTGTGTGTTTGCGAGCCTCCATGCGTCTGAGCAAGCCGTGACTGACCAGCACAAGTAGTGCAACCCAATGGATTTCTGCTCTGCCACTGGCTTGTGCATGTGCATGTCCATGTGCGTGTGCATGTGCATGTCCATGTGCGTGTGCATGTGCATGTCCATGTGCATGTGCATGGCATGGGCGTGTGCATGTGCACGTTCATGGGCACGTGCATGTGCATGGGCGTGTGCATGGGCGTGTGCATGGGCATGTGCATGTACGTGTGCATGGGCATGTGGAGGTGAATGTGCATGTGCATGTGCATGGGCAGGTGCATGTGCGTGAGCATGTGCATGTCCATGGCATGGCCGTGTGCATGAGCATGTGGAGGTGCATGTGCATGTGCATGTGGATGTGCATGGCGTGTGCATGGGCATGCGGATATGGATGTGGATGTGGATGTGCATGTCTATGTGCATGTGCATGGGCATGTGCATGTGCATGTGCATGTGCATGTGCATGGGCGTCTGCACGGGCGTGTGCATGGGCATGTGCATGGGCATGGGCATGTGCATGGGAATGTGCATGGGCATGGGCATGTGCATGGGCATGTGCATGGGCATGTGCATGGGCATGGGCATGTGCATGGGCATGTGCATGTGCATGGGCATGTTCACGTGCATGGGCATCTGCATGTGCATCTTCATGGGCATTGGCATGTGCATGTGTATGTAAATTTTTATTTACATGTGCATGTGCATGAGCATGTGCCCATGCATATGCATATGCCTTCCGATGTAATGTCTTCACAGACGCACAGCCATGCAGAAGTCTTGATGCATGCTTCTGCATGCCTGTCCACTCATGATGTTTGCCACATGCTTGATGGTATGCTTGCCACACTCTGGCAATGTCAACTGCCGAGTAAAGAAGCAATAGCAGCAGCACCAGCAGAAGCAGCAGCAGCAGCAGCAGCAGCAGCAGCAGCAGCAGCAGCAGCAGCAGAAGAAGCAGAAGCAGCAGCAGCAGCAGCAGCAGCAGCAGCAGCAGCAGCAGCAGTGGCACACCGGCGAGTGCAGCAGCAGCAATGGCCCGGCAGTGGCGGCAGCGACGGCAGCGGCGCAGGTGGCGGCGGCGGCGGCACTGGCAGCAGCAGCAGAAGCAGGAACCCCTGTTGATTCTGGCTTGAAGTCATGATGGCTAGCTGATGATGGTACATTCATGTTTGGTCTCAGGTCTGTCTTTGCCATACTGCGTGCGTTTGCTGATCATGTGGCAGGTGGTGGGTGCGGAGTGGGCATCGGCATTGGGTGGGGGGTGGGATTCGGCTTTGGTGCGCGCTACATTGAGTCGCGGCCCACGTTCCAAGGCGTTGACATCAAGAGCCTGCCAAAGGATGTTGTGCTGGACCGCTCACACTCACACTCACACTCACACTCACACTCACACTCACACTCACAAGCGCAAGCCCAGACCAGCCGGCAGACGTAACGTAACGTGACGTGACGTGGCGTGACGGAGAGTGCAACACTCGCACGCATACTCTTGGCTCCACTGCAGAGATGGCGGAGTCGCTCGCACACTCTGCCTGTGCCGTGCCACACAGGTTTTGCTCGTCCATGCCGTGCCGTGCCGTGCCGTGCCACACAGGTTTTGCTCGTCCATGCCGTGCCGTGCCGTGCCGTGCCGTGCCGTGCCGTGCCTGCAGAGATGATGATGCCTCCGTTCTGGACAGCCCATGGAGCTCAACAGTGGGTTGTGCAAGCGACAAGATGAGGCTTGTGCATCGCAGGGCATGACGAGTGGCGTGCACCCAAAAACCTGTCTCGGAACGTCTTGGCTGAAGTCGAAGCTTGTATGAACAGCGCACACGCCACCCAGGTCTCGATGTGTTGTCTGTACATGCTGTACCATGGGATGCTCAAACTCCATAGGTTCACGTCGCCCTGCACAAAGGTTAACAAATGTTCCCTGCAGCTCTCTGGCCAAAGGCGAGTGTTACATCCTCGTTCTAGTCAGCATGAATCTATTGGTCCTATTTTTTGTCAGTGCCCTTCGTAAGTAGTGGGAGAAGCAACAGGGACACTGTGGAGCAAGCACCAAGCATGGAGGTCAACAGGCACAATGTACTGTGAAAGTGTAGTGAGAGTTCCAAAGCTAAAACGGATAGGTTGATGGAGGTCACGAGCCACAGAGCGGTTATGGGGAGGGGAGAGTGAGCGAGCGAGCAGCGAGCTCGATCTCGCTCGCCACCCTCGAACCTCGGTGATTCAATCCCACCTGCCAACAAGACAATTTCCTAACAGAATGTAGGTCACTTGCCAAGTAGATATCTGGCTAGAGGGCGAACCTGGGTATTCTCACGGCCCATCGTGAGTGAATGCATGTGAGACATGCATGTGAGGTTGGCAAGCTTTTCTTGATCCATGCCGCGGCTCGTCTTGGTGGAAACGCTGCTGGGACGACGTCTTTGGGTTAGTCACCTGCATCAGTGTTGGTGGAGTGTGTGCAGCGAGGCCAGAGGTCACAACATGCCATAAATCAACACTCCCCCATGACCCACAGCCGACGCACAGTGACACACATGGACATTCACAAACGAGTGTCACAAGGAGTGACAGACAACGATGCAAGTACTAGCCACAACCATTCAGCCAGGATCACTATGCGGACACAACAACCCAACAGTTTGCACGGCAGCCTTGAAGACGTTGCTGCTAAGTGCCTTCGTCAGGAAATCGACGCGCTGCTATCGTGTATCAACCCAGATGACCTGGACATCACCTGCAGCAATACACTCATGCACAAAATGATGCTCAACATTGATGTGCTTCGTGCGTGTGTGATGCATGCCGTCATGTCCAGCAATCGCTTTAGTGCTTTGATTGTCACAGCGCAAGGTGATACAGCGAATGGGGACGCCAAGCTGCTGCAGCAAGCGACACAGCCGCACACTCTCGCAGGTGCCTGCGCCTAGGGCAACATACTCAGCCTCACTTGAGCTGCATGCCACACAACCCTGCTTACCACTCTTCCACGACACTGCGGTCCCGCCAACGAGGAAGATGTAACCTGTACGGCTGCGTGCGTCAGTGTCATGTGCCCAATCGCTGTCCGTGTATCCATCCACAACAATAGATGGTTGTGCACGATAACACAACCCAGTGCGTGCAGTGGAGAGGGCGTACCGGACGACGCGCAGTGCAGCCTCCATGTGTCGAGCTCGGGGAGCCTGGGAGAACTGGGCCAGGAAGTTCACGGAGAAGGCGACATNCCCTGCTTACCACTCTTCCACGACACTGCGGTCCCGCCAACGAGGAAGATGTAACCTGTACGGCTGCGTGCGTCAGTGTCATGTGCCCAATCGCTGTCCGTGTATCCATCCACAACAATAGATGGTTGTGCACGATAACACAACCCAGTGCGTGCAGTGGAGAGGGCGTACCGGACGACGCGCAGTGCAGCCTCCATGTGTCGAGCTCGGGGAGCCTGGGAGAACTGGGCCAGGACGTTCACAGAGAAAGCGACATCTGCCCTAGTCATGGTCGCCAGATACATCAGGGACCCAATGAAGCGGAGATAGTCGGTTACATCGACGGACTCCCCCAGCTTAGTCACATCGAGTGTCTTCAGCAGCCTCTGAACTGCTGGGGTCATGGGCGTGGACGCGGTGGGTGTGGCCTCAAGCAGTGAGGCAAAATGCTCCGCCAGGCTGCAGACGTATGCAGCCTGGTGATCATGGAGCGTGCGTCGAGAACGATCACGCTCAAGCTCCATGCCCAAGAAGACACGAGCAGGGCCCAAGTCTTTCATCTTGTACGTGGACTGCAGAAGCGTCTTCACTGACTGGACAGCGATCTGACTGGGGGATGCTATCAGCAGATCATCCACGTAGACGAGGACAGCGACGAATGGGGCGGAGGGTGGACTGACAAAGAGTAACGGATCCACCGTACTTCGCCGGTAACCTCCATTCTCAAGAGTGGAAGTGATCTCTTGGTTCCAAAACCGTGGCGACTGTTTCAGGCCATAGAGGGCCTTTCGCAGTCGCTAGACTCGGTCTGTGTCGTGAGAGAATCCGGGAGGCTGGACCATGTAGATCTCCTCGTCCAACTGTCTATGGAGGAACACATTGTTCACATCCATCTGTTCGAGCTCCCAGTCTTGATGAGCCACAAGACTCAACAACGCTCTGGCAGTGGTGTACCGCCCGACCGGTGCAAACGTCTCGTCGAAGTCGACGCCGGGAACCTGGGAGAAACCCTTTGCTGTGAGACGTGCCTTGTATTTGTCGATCGCACCGTCGGGCTTGTAAATGCGCCGGAAGACCCAACGAGCGTCGATGGCTTTGCGCCCAGGTGGGAGATCGACAAGCTCATAGACCGAGTGGGCTCCAAGGGCGTTGAGCTCGTCACGCATGGCAACCTCCCACTGCTGGGAGTCGGAGGCTACACGGGCTTGACATACGGTTGTCGGCTCAGAGGGCAAAGCAGTAGTGACCGACGTGGCGTGACACTTGGCAGTGCTGCACAACACAACGGCTTCCAGGGCCCGCTCATGCTGAGAGGCGAGGAGCGTATAGTCGAGGGTGGAACTGGGATGGACGATCCCAGTAGCTAAGCCGAGTGCCTCCATGCCGGTGGGAAGAACAGGCGAGTAATCAACCTAAGAGGCAGACTGAGAGGGAGGAGGGCGTGCCGATGTTGTGGAAGTGGTAGAATGGTTGGGTAAGGCACGAAGGCGTCCACCCCGGACGAAGGGTGAAATCGGAGCAGAACCAGTGGGGACAGGCGGAGGTGGGTTAGACACCCGGACGGGAAGGACTGCGGGCGAAGAAGCAATGGGAGGTGTGCCTGGGCTAGACGGGACAGCGAGAGATGAGGCAGACTGGACAGCGTCAGTGCTGGGAGACGATGGTGTGTCAGAGGGGTTGAGCGACACGTCAAGGGAGGAAGACACAGAAAAGGTAGGGCCAGGCCCTCACGACGAGGACTGCATCGAGGGTGAGAGCTGCGGTGCAGCACCAGGGAGTGCAGAACCGGCAGGACTGCCACCCCCCCGCAACCGAGAGAGAGGCAGGAGGGAGGAGGGAGGAGGCAGGCGATCGAGATCGCGAAGGAAGACAGACTCAAAGAACAAAGCATCGCGAGACTCGACGACACGCTGCCGGACAGGGTCCCAAAGTCGCCAGGCTTTGGATTGGGCAGAGACGCCGAGAAAAGGGCAGAGACGACCGCGAGGGGACAGTTTCCCATCACGGAGATCTTCCGGGAGCCAGACAGACGCGATGCAGCCCCAGACCTGAGCGAGGCGCAGATCAGCCCGACTGTCATGCCAGCGCTCAAAGGGTGTGATTGTGCGAGGAAGGGGGCCGTGCGGAACACGATTCCAGACCCATCTCATGTAGCACATGGCTTTGAAGGCAAAGAGCGGCGGTAGACCGGACTCAGACAGAAGCGTTCGGACGCCGTCGGCAAGCGTCCGGTTCCAACGCTCAGAGACACTGTTTTGCTGGGGTGCGTAAGGAGCCGACGTCTCCAGGCACACCCCACGAGACTCAAGGAGACGAGCGGTGAGACCAAGAAATTCACCACCACGGTCGCTGCGGAAGATGCGCAGCGGCCGCTGACAGGCACGTTCGGCCTGAGCAAGCCAGGACTCAACGACAGAACACACATCGCTCTTCTGATGAAGAGCAAACACCCAGCAAAAGCGAGGAAAATCATCGGTAATGCACAAGACATAGCAACCAACGTCGCCTAAGAGGTCATGAGGCAAAGGCCCCATGACATCTGCATGAACACGATCCAGAGGGTGTAGGGAGGGTGAGTCAGAAGGAGAGAACGGAGAGCGATGCATCTTTCCTTGTGCACAGTCAAGACAATCGGCAGGGCAAGGTGCAGGGAAGGTAGAGGGCGAGAGACCAAGAGCGGGCTGGAGACGCAGCATGCTGTGAATGGCATCAGTGTGGACATGACCAAGGCGACGATGCAAGAGACGTACAAGGTCGGGATCGAGAGAGGGGGCAACGTGAGCAAGAGCGATGCCGACAGCAGGAGCGGAGGGGGCGTGCAAGGGAACACGATAGAGTTGGCCACACTTCACACCATGGAGCACCGCACGTTGGGTGGAACGGAGACAGACGTGGCCGACACCACGACTCGTAGTGAAATCCATACCTTGATCATCCAGGGATGGCACAGACAGCAAGCTGAGTTCCAGCGAAGGCACGTACAGAACATCAGGCATGTACAGGGCACCGTTGGGTCCAACAAAGCGCACGACGCCCACACCCTGAACAGGCAGCAACTGACCAGACCCAGTACGGACAAAACAGACCGAACCGACAGGGCCCAACGAGACGAACGAGGAACGCATAGACGTCATGTGGTGGGTTGCCCCTGAGTCAAGGACCCAGAGGCCACGAGACACACGGGCGGAAGGGTGTATAGTGGACGTGGCAACAGTGCCAACGGAGGACGAGGACAATGCAAAGAGGGAGAGACCACGAGGGAGAAAGTCCGTTTGTTAAGACTCAATCCACGGGACAGACGCACACAAGGCACCCAGAACGTGACCAGGAGCATCTCCACGAAGGAAATTATCAGTCTGACACGCAAGACCTCTGGCCACCGGTGCAACACTCTCACCTCCCTGATCGTGAAGGCGAAGGAACTGAAGGAGAGACTGCTCAAGGTGGCGTTCCCGATCACCGCGATCACCATCCACAGACGTCGGCGGAGGTGGAGTAGACGTGCCGGTGGAGGGGGGGAACCATGAAGGAGCAGCGTAGGCTCGCGACGGGGGGCCAGCATACACAACGACGCCGTAGGGAGGTGGCAAGCCCTAGGGATAGGAGGCAGGAGTCGGAGGTGAGGACATACCGGAGACGGCATGGGCCTAAGTCGGGAGTGAGGTGGTGGAGCGTGATGGAACACCGGCAGTAGAGGACGATGATGCGAAAGATTTGGCTGTGCGGGCCTAGTGAGCGCGCATGGCCCGGGCAAGACGAAGGTCATCCGGTGGAGCTGGGCAAGCACGAGCAGAATGCTCAGCACAGCCACAGTTCCAATACACAACAGTACCAGGCGCCCGCGAGGAAGCTGAAGCACCCTTGTCCTTGTTTTTGCCCTTGCCCTTCCCTTTGCCCTTTCCACAACCTTTGGAGGTGAGGGCAGAGGCAGGGGAGGATGAGGAAGGAGCGACGGAGGCGGATGAAGTCGCAGAGGAGGAGGAGGGTGCAACATTAGTGTTAAGTGCAGTAATACCAGTGACGGCAGAGCGGTGGAGGCGCTTGTTCTGGAGGCTAGTCCACCAAGCCACAAGATGCTCTGACGTGAAGTCCCAGAGAGCACCAACCCCAGGGGGTGACTTGGGCGGAACGGGTAGTGAGGCAAGGCGCTCCAGCTCATCAGGTTTAACGTCACGAAGGAGATCTGACAACTCAGGAATAAGACCATTGACCATGGTCAAAACGGCGGAGAGTTGGCCAGGTGCCGCTTTGTCAAGCTCACGAAGGAGTTTGAGACCACGAGCCCAATAGGCATCAGCGGTTTCATCAGCACGCATAAGAAGCGTGTTGAACTGGACTGTAAGCGCGCTCTGTGCGGCTTGGCCAGTGACAGTTGTACGGCGACGCAGCATGGCGTATGCGCCAATGGAGTCAGCAAGTTGCTGGGCGGCAGGGTGAGCATTAAAGGTGCCGACGTCATCAATCAGTGACTCAGGGGCAGCAGCGATGAGAGCTCGGACTGCACGGGTGGACTCAGCAGCAACCGGTATGAAGGGATCAACACCAGGGGTGTAGTACTCCCACAGCTGCTCTCCTTGAGCCCAGGCACTGGAGCGCACTTCCCAGGAGGAGAAAGCAAGGGCAGAGGTAAGTGCAGGCGGCTGAGAAAAGAAGTCATGCTCGCGGAGCGCAGGCGGTTTGGTAGCAGCGGCAGTGCTAGTGGGCGGAGCAGCAGAGGTGTTAGAGGCAGGGGTGGTGGCAGCTGGAAGAGTGACCCCGGCAAGGGGAACAACCGACGCAGCAGGGAGGCGGCGAAGGACAATAGCAGCCACTTCATCAGCAAAAGCAGCGCGGTTGTCCTCAGCAAGCTTAAGTCGGTCCTCAGCTTCCTGCTAGGCCTCGCGAGCAAGGGCCAGCTGGCGTTGAAGAGCAGCAATGACTGACTCGTCGTCACCGGACATGGTGACGATGTGGGGGCTCTGCCGGACAGATTTTGGCAGAGTTTCCCCAGCCCCAGTGGGTGTGGGAAATATGGGGTTGCCTGAGGCAAAAGAGAACAATGATGCAGGACAGCCCACCCCAAGTCAGACAGGACAAGCCACTCACAGTAGGCAAGAGAAGCATGCAAGCAGGTACAGAATACAGCAAGCCAAGTCAGGCGGATGGGCTACGCAGAAAGACAAGAAGCGGTGGGATAGCAGCAGCCGCGGAAGCAGACAAGACAGAGACAGTGGAGACGATGGGCATCGTCAGGGCAAGCACTCCGGTGGTGCAGGCGGCACAGAAGGTGATGACGACGACTGTGATGGAGATTGCCGCCGTGACGAGGCTGGAAGCAGCTGATGGTGCAGATGCTGATGCGACGACTGCTACGGCTGTAGAGCTGCGAATAGAGACTGATGCGGCTGATGTTGCGGACGCAGCTGCGGCTAAGGCAATGGCCGATGTTGCGGCAGAAATCTGTGTGCCTATGTTCGCAGCAGCTGCCGCGATGGGACCAACAGCAGCTGCTGCTTCTGTGTAAGCGTCTGTAGCCCACCCTGCCGATGTCGAGGCAAGAGCACGCGATGCTCTAGCTGCGGCGGCAAAAGTGGCTGTAGCTGCTGCTGCGGCTTCAATGAGAGGAGATGTCATGCAAGTAACAACATTCACAAGACGTACGACGTCGTGTGAGAGTGTTGGGTGCAACTGGCACGCAGCAGTCGGACGCGTCCTGCCAAAGCGGACCCCCCCGGGAGA
Organism: Penium margaritaceum; assembly: GCA_023375785.1. Classification (NCBI taxonomy): domain Eukaryota; kingdom Viridiplantae; phylum Streptophyta; class Zygnematophyceae; order Desmidiales; family Peniaceae; genus Penium; species Penium margaritaceum. The sequence continues at coordinate 14,707 of SZWC01025992.1, forward strand.
GAGAGGCGGAGATACGCTTACTGAACGTTGACAAGATGCCGCTGCGGACGTGGAGGCGGCCATCTCGGATTCGCGGTCACCTCTCATTCCTCTGCGACGATACGCGTGGCGCTGTGGCAACCTCTCCTCGTAGTACACGCCAGGAGAGACCACGACCTGATTGCCGGTTTGCGCCAGCGTGACGAACACAACACCACGCGCCGGGTGTTGCGGCTACTGCGGTACGTACAAGCCAGCCGAACCTGCTGCTGCTGCTGAACTGCTAATGCTGCTGCTGCTGCTGCTCACGTTGCTGCTGTTGCGTCTGCTGCGGGATGGGTTGCAGTTGCTGTCGTGGATGTGCACTAGCTGAACTGCTGAGCTGCTGTGGCTGCTGCTCAGTGCACATCAGCTAGGCCTGCTGCCGTTGAGCTACTGCTGCTGCTGCTTTTAATGTGGTGCAGCTGCTGAACTCGGCTGTTGCGGGCAACAACCGGCTGCTGCTCACGTTGCTGCAGCGAGCAGCAACGTCCGAATGCTGCGGCTGCTGCTCACGTTGCAGCTGCCGCTGCCGCAGTTGTGCCTGCAGCTGAACTCGGCTGTTGCGGGCAACAGCCGGCTGCTGCTCACGTTGCTGCAGCGAGCAGCAACGTCTGGCTGTTCCGGCTGCTGCGGCTGCTGCTCACGTTGCTGCGGGCAATAGCCGGCTGTTGTGGCTGTTGCTCATGTTGCTGCAACGAGCCGAAACTGTGCAGATCTTGGTTGTGAAGAGCAGAAGCTGCTGAGGGCCTAAGCTGCTGCGGGTCCAAGCTGTTGCGGGCCTCGGCTTCTGAGGCCTTGGCTTTGAAGAGCGGCAGTCGCTGAGGGCCGAAGATGCTGCAGGCTTAAGCTGGTGGAGCCTTGGCTGTGAAGAGAAATGTTGCAGCGGGCGGGGCCCCTGAAACCGTCAGCTGTGGTTAGATCCAAAGCTGACGTCCCCCCTGCCTTGTTTCCTGCTATAAGAGGTGGATCGTCGCCAAGAGGGGCAACAGCAACAGGAAGTGGCCGTAGGAGGAGAGAGAGGGATGGAAGTGAGGGCAAGGAGAGGCTCTCTAACTTCGGGCCACAGCGGCAGCGGAGTGGGTGCGAGACGCCAAGAGAAGCCGTCGCTCCACAGGCCGTGGATCTACGGAGGGCAGGTCGATCTGATGTCCGTCTTTGATGCACATACTCTGATACCAGTAAGTAGTGGGAGAAGGAACAGGGACACTGTGGAGCAAGCACCAAGCATGGAGGTCAAGACTCACAATGTACTGTGAAAGTGCAGTGAGAGTTCCAAAGCTAAAACAGATAGATTAATGGAAGTCATGAGCCACAGAGCTGTTACGGGGAGGGGAGAGCGAGCGAGCGAGCAGCGAGCTCGATCTCCCTTGCCACCCTCGAACCTAGGTGCTTCGACCCCACCTGCCAACAAGACAATTTCCTACAGAATGTAGGTCACTTCCCAAGCAGATATCTGGCTAGAGGGCGAACCCGGGTTTTCTCACGACCCATCGTGAGTGAATGCATGTGAGACATGCATGTGAGGTTGGCAAGCTTTTCTTGATCCATGCCGTGGCTCGTCTTGGTGGAAGCGCTGCTGGGACGACGTCTTTGTTGTGCTTTGTGCCGTTCCTGTACAGTTTACTGTGACCACTCGGTCGTGTCCATACTCGTGCAGATCCCTGAGGCAGGCGGCCCTGGTGACACCGGCGCGACGACAGGCGGCGGACTACCCGCTTGGAGCAAACCGACCACTATTCCAGAGCCCGAGATGCCACCGGGACTCTTTGCTGTGCCTTCTACGTCTTGTAGGCGCCTTTCGAC
>SZWC01025992.1:16539-32885 GCA_023375785.1 Penium margaritaceum
CTTGGTGGAAGCGCTGCTGGGACGACGTCTTTGTTGTGCTTTGTGCCGTTCCTGTACAGTTTACTGTGACCACTCGGTCGTGTCCATACTCGTGCAGATCCCTGAGGCAGGCGGCCCTGGTGACACCGGCGCGACGACAGGCGGCGGACTACCCGCTTGGAGCAAACCGACCACTATTCCAGAGCCCGAGATGCCACCGGGACTCTTTGCTGTGCCTTCTACGTCTTGTAGGCGCCTTTCGACGGACTGGCCATGAGGCCTATTTGCATGTTTTTGCATTGTATGCTCACTGTCAGTCGATGGATGCATGCATGTAACCAGTCGCTGCGTCCGTCTTTTGATTCTGCACGTCTAGGTTTAGACGGCGGAGGATTCTGACATGTGTGCGCAGAGTTACGGCCAAAATAGTGGTTTTGGGCCGGTTTTAGGACAGCTCTTGGACTGTCGCGTGCGACACCCGCCGTGCGCCGCGGCAGGTATTTATGCCTTGGACCTGTCATTTGTCATTTATCTCTGCATATGCTATACTGAAGCATTCTGACACCGTGTCTTGTGTCTCCTAGCCAAACCCTTGCCGTTGTGTGTACGACCTGTGACTGTCGTCACCGTCTGACCAGGCACTGACGCCCGGTCAACGGCTGTGTTGCTAGGAAGCTTCTACGCATGGCACGCTGCTGCTGCGGCCGCTGCTGCCACGCTGCTGCTGCGGCCGCTGCTACCGCGCGCCACCGCGAAGCGGCTCCACACGCGCGCAGAATCGCGACAAGAACAAAAAAAACAAAAAAAAAAGGGAGAGGGGACGAGCTGACGTCAGCATTGTTGATTGCTGACATCATCAGGCCGTGCTGACGTCAGCAACCACTTGCTGACGTTAGCATTACACTTGGCCAAATTTTCACCCGGAAAGTCAAAAGTTGCCAGAGTTTCAACTCCCCGAGAAACGCAGACGGTTTTGAAATCCGGTAAACTTGACCTGTCGTCCCATAGTGAGCGGCGACATGAGTTCGCCCGACGACAAGGACAAGGGACCAGGTGATCCCTCCTCCTCTTCTTCAGGGGTATTGAGCCCTCACTCGCAGGCCATTGCGGACCTGCGCAGCTAGCAGGAGGAGATGCATTGTCTGCAGCGAGAGCAGACTGACGCGATCAGCACGCTGACTAAGCTCCTGCGTGCTCAGTCCACGACTCCGCGGATTTCTGAGGGAGCTGCCGGCGTTGCGGCCTCCACCCAGCACTCGGCCCAGGTGCCCGTGACAGGTGCTCCGCCTGCTTCACCTCCTGGTGTGGTTTCTCCACCACCTGCAGACCTCCTTGATGACGAGCCATTCATGCCAGGCTTCGAGGATGACTCCGAGGAGCGGGAGATTCGTCTTCTACAGGAGCGCCTCCATCAGCTGCAGACGGGTATCCGACCTCCACCCGTGTCCCCGATACGATCGTCACCTGACTTCCCCGGTGATCACTCCCTTCCAGGAGTTTTCCCCGTCTCTCGCCCTCCTCAGCTTGCGGTTGCTCTCCCCACGGAGCGGTAGCCAAAGGACTTTGAGGCACCACCTCCACGGTACATCAGCGAGGATGGATTTGACTGCTGGGAGATCCTGTTTCAGGTGTGGGCCACTTCCGAGGGAGTGTGGCCTTACTACCACAGCCCATACCAGTCTACAGATCCAGCACAGGTGCTGACAGCAGCCCGGGCCATGCGAGGACTTCTCTATGCCATGCCACGCAAAACTGTTGTCGACTTCCGCCCCTTTCTTGGCAAGGCTGGCACAGGCACCGGAGCTGATCCTCGTGCAGGTTGGGATCTGGCGTTGTCCCTACTGGCCGCAGAGACGCACGCTACGCGTGTGTCACACATTCATGCTTTCCACTCACTCCGTCAGGGACCAGCGGAGCCTGCTGCGGATTACTGGCGATGCGCCATGCATATTTACACGCGTCTGGGGACCTCAGGGGGTACACAGCTGTGGGCACTTTGGACGATCATGCTCGGAGTTCGCCTGGAGTACACCAACATCTTTACACGGTACAACGACGCTGCTCTCAACGTCGGCCCGCGAGGCAGCAGTAGCACATCAGGAGACTTCCCTCACTGCAGTAGTCCTCGCCTCACCACCATCTTCCCTCATGTAGTCACCCTCATCTACCTCCATCACGACCTCATCTTCCTCCTCCTCTTCGACCCCGTCTACACCCACGCAGACGCAGGGCGTTGCAGCAGCTGCCCAGGGGAAGAAGAAGAATAGGAAGCGCGGATCGGGTCAGTAGCAGTCATCATCCAGTGGTAGCAGTGGCTGTTCCGTGCACTGCTACAACTGCGGCAGTGCCCATCGCTACACCGAGTGCCAGCAGTCGCTTGACTGGGAGCGCATCACTCGCGGACTTCAGGCTGCCCATGCTACCCGCACCGCGTCCGGCACGTCGCCCGCACACTCCTCTGGATGCGTGACGACCACGACTACAGCCGTTCCTGCGTCCTCACAAGCGAGCAGCAGTGATCCAGACCCACGTGATCGCACCATCGTCGAGCTTCGTCATCTTCTGGCGCTTCGCTTTCAGGGAGGTGTGAGTGTGTTGTCATCGTCGAGTGGGTCACAGACTGCTTGTTCGTCCGTCCTCGTGACTCGTGATGACACATGTGGGGGAGCACAGTCCGCATGTGATGATGTTGGGCCTGACTGCAATGACTGGATTCATGAGTCTCATCTTCGTGATGTACGTCGTTCCTTCCCACTGACGGCTCAGCGTCCCTCTGATGCCGAGTGTTCCATTGCTCGTTGTACAGTGACGTCTACCAATCGTGACTCCGGTGGCACTTGGGTCATCGATTCTGGTGCCACCCACCACATGACGTTTCGTCGTAGTGACTTTGTGGTACTTGGTCCTGTCACTACTGTCCGTTCTGTTCGTACAGGCTCTGGTCAGTCCTTACCGGTCCACGGTGTTGGGGTTGTATGCTTTGATGGTCCGTCTGGCCCCCTGTATCTCTCTGACGTGCTCTTTGTGCCTGATCTTGAGCTCAGTCTGCTGTCTGTGCGTGCCTGCACTCTGATGGGTCTCTCCGTTGAGCATACCGCTGATTGAGCGATGGTGACTGCTCTTGACACTTGTAGCATTGTCCCGCGTGCTTCAGTCGTAGATGATTTGTATCGCATTGCTTGGCCATCCTCCCCTTGCTCTCCCCCTTCCTCTGATCGTGTTTTTGTCACTGGTGTTCTATCCCCAGAACACCAGAGGTTGCTTCACCGATGTCTGTGTCATGTGGGCTCCGACATTGTGTCGAAGCTCATACGGACAGAGCCCGCTCTTGGCCTTGACGTGGCTTCTTTCAAGAAGCCACCCAAGACCGACTGCCTTTTTTGTACTGAGGGAAAGATGCACCGGTGCACTTATCCTGATTTGCGTTCCTGAGCACTGAGGCCACTCGAGTTGGTCCACTCGGACCTGCTTGGTCCTCTCCCGGTCGAGTCCCTGTCCGAGAGGGGCCGGTATGTTCTGACGCTGACTGATGACTTCACCCGGATGCGGTGGGTCTACAGTCTGCGTCAGAAGAGCGACGCCGCCCTTGCGGTTTGGCTCTGGCTCGTGATGGCTGAGCGTCAGTCTCGCCACACGCTACATACCTTTCGCTCGGATCGCGGCGGCGAGTTCCTCGGTGAGATGGACTCCTTCTTTGCTGAGCACGGCATTTTTCACCAGGTCNTCTGAGCGCTGGAACCGCACCATGGAGGATGCGGTCCGCGCCATGCGGTCTGAGTGCGGTCTCCCGGAGTCCTTCGCCTTCGAGGGCTTCGCCTACATGACTTGGGTCTGGAACCGCCTCCCGCATGGTCCGCTTCCGGATCATGTAACACCGTGTGAGCTCTGGTTTGGCCACCGTGCTGATCTTCGTCTCGCACGCGTCTGGGGTTCCCTGGCCTCTGTGTGGTACACCAAGGACCAGCAGGGGTCCAAGGTCTCCCCTCGGGGTCGCTTGTGTGCCTTCATCGGCATCTCCCCGCGGTCGAAGGTCTGGCGCTTTTGGGACCCCACTCGCCGTCGTGTCATTGAGTCCCGTGACGCGCTGTTTTTTGAGTCACTCACATATCGTGATCTGACTTCGATCACATCCCTATCTGCAGCTCATGTCCCTTCCTATGAGGGTCCTCGGCGGATGGGGGAGGCTTCTCCGCCAGCGACCATTTCTCGTCAGGCTGATGTGTCCGCTCGAGTCCCCTCTCGAGCTCCAGCACTTGATGATCCGGCTATCATTGCCGTTGGTCCAGAGGTCCCGCCTGTTCAGCCTGTTTCACACCCCACAGGTACCGTTGCTCTCACGCCTCCTCCTACATCGCCACCTGTGTCTACCGGCACCCCTGCTCCGGCGTCTGACCCAGCCCAGCCCACTCCTGTCCCTACATCGGCTGACACTCTTGTCTCACTGTCCGGGCCAGCCTTGCCCGCTGTCATCCCCAGCTCAGTGTCCCCCACACACGCATCTCCTTGCACGGCATCTCCGGCTGCCTCGTCTCAGCCCTCACCAGCTGTGGTCGTACCTGTCCCTGTGGTCGTACCTGTTCCTGAGCCTGAGGTGCGCCCCTCGACCTCCGGTTACTCCCGTGAGCCCGGTGGTCGCCTTCGACCACTGGACTCCGGAGCTCAGCGAGCGTCGGGTCCCGGACCCGGGCGTCCCTCTCGCAGCATCGCAAGCGGTGATCTAGGCACAAAGGCCTTAGGCCTGAGTGTCCGCACTGAGCTTTAAGAGGTACACTTAGTGTGCCCCATAGGGCACGACCTGGTCACTCGCGAGTTACACATCGCCTGTGACGCAGCAGCTGATCTCGTGGCCGTCAGGCCTGACACTGAGGCGTGTGTACTTGCCACGCAGCATTCCCCCTCTATGGCGCCTGACCCGGGCACATTGAGGGAGGCTTTCTCATCGCATGATGCTGATGCCTGGCGAGCTGCTTGCAAGGATGAGCTTCGCGCTATCCGAGAGCACAGAGTCTATGAGCTGGTCGACCTTCCCACTGGGAGGAAGGCGATTCAGGTCAAGTGGGTCTTTCGCAGGAAAGTGAAGCCGGATGGCTCACTGGAACGCTACAAGGCTCGCTTGGTCGTCAAGGGGTTCTCTCAGATTGAGGGAGTTGATTACACTGACACCTTTGCCCCTGTCGGCCGCATGACCTCAACTCGAGCTCTGTTCGGTGTAGTGGCTCAGCATGACTGGGAACTACACCAGATGGATGTGAACAACGCGTTCCTCCATGGCTCTTTGGATGAGGAGATCTATGTGGCTCAGCCACCAAGCTTTGAGGACGGTGACAAGGTCTGGCGCTTGCGCAAGTCCTTGTACGTCCTGAAGCAGTCTCCACAGTGTTGGAACCGGGAGATCACTGGCACCTTGACTCGCGCTGGATACGTACGGAGCGAGGCAGACCCCTCACTCTTCATCCTACCGACACCTGAGCGGTTCACCGCCATCCTGGTCTATGTTGATGACCTTCTGATCACGTCTCCGTCCCTAGAGGCCGTGAAGGAGGCCAAGGCTGTCCTGCAGACCGCCAACCGGATGAAAGACCTCGGTCCTGCATCGGTGTTTCTTGGTATGGAGATCGTGCGAGATCGCAGACATCGGACAATGTTGTTGCATCAGGCCCGATACGCACGAGTCGTGGGGGAGCGCTTTAGCGATCTCCTTGGTGTAGTGCCCACTGCTTCCACACCCCTCACACCTGATGGGCAGGATGCCCTGAAGGTGGATGACCCTACACAGCTGGGGGAGACAGTGGACGTGACCTTGTACCTCCGTCTTATCGGATCTCTGATGTTCCTGGCCACTACCACGCGTCCCAACATCGCGTTCGCCGTCAACCTCCTCGCTCAGTTCTCGCAGGCTCCACGTGCGAGAGCTCTTCACGCGGCTGTGCGAGTGGTACGGTACGTGATCTCCACGCCGTATCTCGGACTCTGCTTTCGTCGGCAGTGTTCGGTGGTCCTTGACGGCTACACTGACAGCGACTGGGCTTGGAGCCCTGACGGGCGCAGTCGCACTGGCTACGTGTTTCTGCTCGGTGGTACCGCTTTGTCTTGGCGAAGCGGGAAGCAGGGCTGCATCGCACGTAGCTCGTCGGAGGCAGAGTATGTGGCTTTGGGGGCAGGGGCTGCTGAGGCAGTTTGGCTGCAGCGCTTGTTTCTTGAGCTTGGGCAGTCAGTACCCGCCATTGTGCTGCGTTGCGACAACCAGAGTGCTCTCGCCATTGCGGAGAACTCTGGTGTTTTTCATGCTCGCACAAAGCACATTGCGGTTGAGCATCACTTCGTTCGTGATCTGGTGGAGCGACGCGTGATCTCCATCATGTGGGTTGGCACTGACTTGCAGCGTGCTGATTTCTTGACGAAGGCACTTGCTCGCGGAAAGTTCCTGGTGGCCATTCGTTCTGTTGGGCTTCGCCCCGTGCGTGACAGTGGTTGAGTGTGGGATGTACGTTTGCGTCTCATCTGTCTGTGTCACCCACTATGTGGTTGTACCAGTGCTGCACGCGTATGGACATGCGTACCATCGGGTCATGGGGGAGTGTTGTGCTTTGTGCCGTTCCTGTACAGTTTACTGTGACCACTCCGCCGTGTCCATACTTGTGCAGATCCCTGAGGCAGGCGGCCCTGGTGACACCGGCGCGATGACAGGCGGCGGGCTACCCGCTTGGAGCTGACCGACCACTATTCGAGAGCCCAAGATTCCACCGGGACTCTTTGCTGTGTCTTCTACGTCTTGCAGGCGCCTTTCGGCGGACTGGCCATGAGGCCTATTTGCATGTTTTTGCATTGTATGCTCACTGTCAGTCAATGTATGCATATATGTGACCAGTCGCTGCGTCCGTCTTTTGATTCTGCACGTCTAGGTTTAGACGGCGTAGGATTCTGACATGTGTGCGCAGAGTTACGGCCAAAACAGTGGTTTTGGGCCGGTTTTAGGACAACTCTTGGACTGCCGCGTGCGATACCCGCCGTGCGCCGCGGCAGGTATTTATGCCTTGAACCTGTCATTTGTCATTTATCTCTGCATATGCTATATTGAAGCATTCTGACACTATGTCTTGTGTCTCCTAGCCAAACCCTTGCCGTTGTGTGTACGACCTGTGACTGTCGTCACCGTCTGACCAGGCAGTGACGCCCGGTCAGCGGCTGTGTTGCTGGGAAGCTTCTACGCATTTTCTCAATCTTTGGCTTAGTCACCTGCATCAGTGTTGGTGGAGTGTGTGCAGCGAGGCCAGAGGTCACAACATGCCATAAATCAACACCCTTTTCCCCTCTGCTGCTGTCGCTCTCCTTTGTTTCTTAGCCTGGAGTCAAGCGCATCAATGGGAGGCTGCAACATCTCTCTCCGCGGGTGGCACAGCATGGCGACTGGCTGCAGTTGCGAAATCCGCCTTTTGCCGATTCTAGGTTTGGTCTCTCTGGACTTTTCCAGGCAAACAGCCAACCACAAACTGCCCAGGGCGATTCGGCGGAAATGTAGGTCCTCTGAGGTGTGCATGCATCGCTTTTCAAAAGATTCGAATGTCTTGCGACCCAACAGTGCACCCCGGCCTCACTGTGCTTCTTGCCATTGGCGTGCTCCCTTGCCGAGTGGGCCAAGTTGTGGACTTCGGTTGTAAATCCTTGGTAGGGATTTCTGGGCATGGCACCTAAGATGCGGCACACTAGTGTGAGCCTGAAGGTCCTAAACTCGAACACGGAGCTGTGCAGATTCTGGTTCATGAGACCATGTCAATTGATACAGCACCATCTTGAGCGCCTGCTGTTGGAATTGTTTTTGCCACACAAATGCGGGTAACGACGCAGACCGGGCCTTCTCTTCTTTGGTTGATTAGTGCTATACCCCTAATTGATTAAGATTTCCCACTTGTCATTACCAGTGGGAGGTGGGTGGAGGAAATGAGTTTCCCAGAATCTCCTTGTTCCAGGCACATGACGAGGGTGCACATGGCACGCAAAAATGAACAGAGCGGGTCTGCTTCACTCGCATCTCACTTCACGGCATCAATGCTGCTTTCTTTCACAAAGATGCTGATCTCATGGTTACAAGGCAACCACTGCGCGCAAGGGCACTGATGTGTCTGCCACCTTAAATACCGTACTAGCACTTGAAAGGTTCAAAAAATAATTTTATACCCATTATTTTGTGTTTGTACGAAATTGTCGGGTTCGAGTTTGTGTTTGTGTTAAAATACCTTTTTGCCCATGGTTTTGCTCCGGAAAAAAAAGCGAACCGAGACAAGCCCAGGCTCACAAGTCGCAAGAAGCAACACATGAGCCTAACCGTGTGCCTTGGCGCAAAAGCCGCCGCCGTTCGGTGGGCCAAGTTCAAAATTCGATGTTCAAATGATGCACGGCACAAAGAGTACGAGCCAGGACTTGAACGAGGTCACCCGACAGATATATATTGTGTTTGTGTTTAACTGCCACCCCGGATTAAGTGTTTGTGTAAAATAGCCATCGGCACAACTTCTATTATGTAGAAACTAAAATTGTTTTTGCTCAACCTTTCAAGTGTTAGTACGGTAGAGTGTTGCTTGCCTACAGTCGTCGCAGCAGGCGTGCGGCTGCAGCGGATGGCTTGGCCTCGGCGTGCGAGTAGTGCGAGATCTTTGCCACGAGCGCATCCACAGCCCTGTGGCCGACGGCGGAAAACTGCGCAATGTGGCCCGTGTCAGTGGCAAAACTCGCGGTGGTTCCTCGTGCGTACAGAGGCGACACTGCCTGCGTCGCCTGTCCTCCTCCTCCTCCTCCTCCTCCTCCTCNAAGAATATGGAGCTCTGTCGCAGCTGCTTCTTGCGCCCATGGAATGCCGATGCTGGCGTGCGGGCGCCAATGCCGTGGTGGCCTGTTCGTTTGGGCGCGCGCGGCTGCACATGCAATGCAGATTCGGGTCTGCCTCGTTTTGCCCTCTGGAGCATCTCTGCCTCTGCCGCCTGCTTTGAACTTGGCCAGGCACCAGGCCCCTTAGCGCCACCATGCCCATCATCGTCCTCCGCACCCATGCCATGGCCATCATGCCTGGCTGGCTGGAAAGATGTGGGAGGGTGGGTGGAGGCTGGCACTTGTGCGGATGGGGCCGCTGGCGTGTGGCGTTGGGTCCACTGTTGCTGCTGTTGCTCCGGAGTTGTGTTGTTTGGTGCAGACGCAAAAGCATTGAGGGCTGCGCCACTGTCGCGAGCTGTTCCTGTTAGCACGGTAAGCAAGCAACGGCACGTGTGGAATGGTGCTCGTGATGAAAGACAACAGCGTGAAAGCAACGGCGTGCAACCAAGGAGAACTAGATGACGAGGGTGCAGAGGAACATGGGAAGAGGGCAGACTGAGGGTGGCAGGACAAGCCATCTGCACCACGACATGACCCAAAAAACGGAGAAAGTATCAGTCTCACTAGACGGATGCCATCAGCACAAACTTTGCGACAACTGGCAAGCTCATGTGCAAGGGTGCAAGCTCATATGCAAGGGTGCAAGCTCATGTGCAAGGGTGCAAGCTCATGTGCAAGGGTGCAAGCTCATATGCAAGGGCGCAAGCTCATGTGCATGGGTGCAAGCTCATGTGCAAGGGTGCAAGCTCATGTGGAAGGGCGCAAGCTCATGTTCAAGGGTGCAAGCTCATGTGCAAGGGTGCAAGCTCATGTGCAAGGGTGCAAGCTCATGTGCATGGGTGCAAGCTCATGTGGAAGGGCGCAAGCTCATGTTCAAGGGTGCAAGCTCATGTGCAAGGGTGCAAGCTCATGTGCAAGGGTGCAAGCTCATATGCAAGGGTGCAAGCTCATGTGCAAGGTTGCAAGCTCATGTGCAAGGGTGCAAGCTCATGTGCAAGGGTGCATGAGCACACCCCTCACATTCGCCTCCCCCTCTCAACTGCTTGCTCCAGTCCACACACACACACACTGGCCAAACAGTCCACAAGACCGCTGACCAGCTGCAGTGCACGCTGTCCGGTGAAGCCACCAACTCCACGCTCGTTCAGTCATTCAAAAGGTCCTGTGACTTCATGGACGCAGAAACTGACAAGAGGTGCGCTGCACCCCTACGGAAGCCACAGCACACTCGGTTGGACACAAGCCAAGAAGCATGCACCTGCACCGGCACACACCTGGCGCGGGATGACCGTCAGGTGTGCGCTCGTGCCACACGTCCTTGACACCAGCATCAGTGCTGTCGCCGCCGTCATCATCGCCGTCGCTGTTACTCCCCTCCTGCAGCAGCATGCATGGGCAGACCACCTCCGCCATTTCCTCATGCAGCATGCAGCTGGACATGGTGAAGAAAGGTGAGGAGGGAACGTGAGGAGGGAGGGAGGGGGAGAGTGGGACGTCGGAAAGGTAGTGGAGAGGGCGAAGAAAGGAGAAAGATGTGAGGAACAAAAGATAGCCAGGGAAAGCGAGTCAACAGATGGGAGGAGTTGCGGGGGAGTGGGCCAAGAAAAGAGGAAGGAGAAGTGAGGGCAAGAGGGAGGTACGCGGAAGGGCAATGAGAAAATAGAAAGGGTAAAGCGAGGAGGTCAGGGGAGGGTGTGGTGTCAAGGGAGGAAGAGGAGAGGAGTGTGTGAATGTGGGCTTCTGAACGAACGAGGACGGACGGTAGAGTGTTCACGTCCAGACAGGTCGTGCAGCAAGCAGTCACACCAACCTGAGAGCGCAAGGATAAGGACGAGGATGTTACATGGCCATCATGTGTGCACTCGTCACATTGCCGTGGCATCAGCAACGCCCCCTCCCTCCACATAGCAGCAGAAGCAGCAGCAGAAGGGTCACCAGTACCACCACCAGCAGCAGCAGAAGAGCAACATGGAAACAAGTGCAGAGAGCTGAGCAAGAGTAAGGACAAGAAACGTTTTGCCACACACACACACACTCACACACACACACACACACACACACACACACACACACACACACACACACGCGCGCGCGCGCGCGCGCGCGCGCGCGCGCGCGCGCGCGCGCGCGCGCGCGCGCGCGCGCGCGCGCGCGCGCGCGCGCGCGCGCGCGCGCGCGCGCGCGCGCGCGCGCGCGCGCGCGCGCGCGCGCGCGCGCGCGCGCGCGCGCGCGCGCGCGCGCGCGCGCGCGCGCGCGCGCGCGCGCGCGCGCGCGCGCGCGCGCGCGCGCGCGCGCGCGCGCGCGCGCGCGCGCGCGCGCGCGCGCGCGCGCGCGCGCGCGCGCGCGCGCGCGCGCGCGCGCGCGCGCGCGCGCGCGCGCGCGCGCGCGCGCGCGCGCGCGCGCGCGCGCGCGCGCGCGCGCGCGCGCGCGCGCGCGCGCGCGCGCGCGCGCGCGCGCGCGCGCGCGCGCGCGCGCGCGCGCGCGCGCGCGCGCGCGCGCGCGCGCGCGCGCGCGCGCGCGCGCGCGCGCGCGCGCGCGCGCGCGCGCGCGCGCGCGCGCGCGCGCGCGCGCGCGCGCGCGCGCGCGCGCGCGCGCGCGCGCGCGCGCGCGCGCGCGCGCGCGCGCGCGCGCGCGCGCGCGCGCGCGCGCGCGCGCGCGCGCGCGCGCGCGCGCGCGCGCGCGCGCGCGCGCGCGCGCGCGCGCGCGCGCGCGCGCGCGCGCGCGCGCGCGCGCGCGCGCGCGCGCGCGCGCGCGCGCGCGCGCGCGCGCGCGCGCGCGCGCGCGCGCGCGCGCGCGCGCGCGCGCGCGCGCGCGCGCGCGCGCGCGCGCGCGCGCGCGCGCGCGCGCGCGCGCGCGCGCGCGCGCGCGCGCGCGCGCGCGCGCGCGCGCGCGCGCGCGCGCGCGCGCGCGCGCGCGCGCGCGCGCGCGCGCGCGCGCGCGCGCGCGCGCGCGCGCGCGCACGCGCGCACGCACACACACACACACACACACACACACACACACACACACACACACACACACACACGCGCGCGCGCGCGCGCGCGAGTTCATGTGCTAGTGCAAGAGCGAGAATGACTACAAGCGCGAGGGCAAGGGCCAAGCCAAGGGCGGCGGAAAAGGTAATGGCGAGGGCGAGGATGAAAACGAGGGCGAGGATGCAATCGAGGGCGAGGACGATAACGAGGGCGAGGATGAAAATGAGGGCGAGTACAAAAAGGAGGGCAAGGATGAGGCACAGGGCGATTGCGGATGCGCATAGCAGCATGCCCATGAGGATAGGAACAGCCACCACATGCATGGGCTGGAGAGTGTGGAGAGGCATGCACCAACAGCCACAAAGAGCATAGGAAGAACGCATCCACATCATCATGAGCCTTGTGATTGACATGGTCTGATGGGGTGCACAACAGGAGCATGCGCGCAGGTATGAGCACGAGCACTAGCATATCTGTGTGCATGAGTGTTAGCTATCCGTGAGCACGTTCAGGGAACGCTTGGGCATGGGCTTCCCTGGGCTCACTGCATGTGTGTTGGTTTGTACACACCTGCCGCCATCTGCACAGGTTGATAGCGCCGACGTCAGACGCCTCATGCTCTGGGGCAGGGCTCCATGATCTGCGCCAATCTGCACCTGCGCCTGCGCTCATGCCTGCACCTGCTGCCGCAGATGCTGAGCCTCTCCTTGCAGGCGGGCTACTGTGAGATCGAGACAGAGAGTGGTCTCGAGCGGGGGATGCAAGCGGGCTTGCAGGAGGAGAAACAAAAGGAGGCACAAAAAAAGCGGTTCTTTGATCTTCATGCGGTTCGTTGATGCGACAAGCTGCTGCCTCTGCTGGCTCCCCTTGTGCTTCTACTCGGGCAGGGCCAGCACAAGCAGTAGCAGCTGCGGCGGCGGCGGTGGCGGTGGTAGGAGAGGTGGGGGAGTCAGGAAGGTCCCTCTCAGCCAGCTCTACCACCAACTGGTTGGCAACTTGCGCGGCTGTGCCTACCGGCCGCGACATGAGGGAAGCTGCAGGGTGCCGCAGGGGGGCAGATGCGGCGCGGGGTGGCCCTTGGCTGCTGAAGCGAAAGGTGGACAGACCAGTGCCGCCACTGCTCCCACTATGCTCGGAGTCTCTGCTGCTGGTCTTGGACAGGAGCCCCCACAGCTGTTGCAGCCGCTCCCGCTTGCGCTGCCTCCTCTCCTCCTGCTCCTCCTCCTCCTCCTCCTGCTGCTGCAGATGCACGGTTTTCTGGTGGTGGCTGTCGGCTCGCACATGCCGCTGCTGCTGTTGGTGGCGAGCATGGGCAGGGGGTGCAGGGGAAGCCCACGGATTGGCATCACCACCGGACTGACCACTGTGCATGCCTGTCCATCTGCTCCTTGCAACGCCGCCTGCAAACAGAGCATCAACGAGGACCGCGGACGTGCCTCTGCCACTGCGGCAGCCATTATCGTCGTCGTCGTCACCATCTTCATCCCTTTGTCGGCTTTGCTGCGTTTGCCAGTTGGGGGCGACTCGGCGCTGGCGCATGGCGGCGCAACGTTCTCCGGATTTGAAGGTGAAGGACGAGTGGGTGAGAGAGAAAGGCCACTGGGGAGCAGCGTCTGCAAACGGATTGCTCAGCTGGGATGCTGGTTCTTCCCCCTGCCTCTCATCCTCTTCGTCGTCATCCTCTCTTCCTCGACTGCTGTGCATGTCCCCATGTCTGCCCCATCCATCATTCCCCTCCTCCAGTTCACTTCCTTCCTGTCTTCTGTTGCCCTCCTCTTCCTCCTCCTCCTGCTCCGACCAATCGGACAAGCCACCAGTGCTGCGTTCTCGAGGTGCAAACCGGTGCACAGTACGAAAGAGTGGTGACGCACGTGCATGCCCTTGTACCGCCTCCTTTGAAGTCGCTGCTGCTGCTGCATTCCCTTCTCCTTCACGCTCTGCCGCACCAAGGTGAGTGCCCTGCTGCTGCTGCTGCTGCTGCTGCTGCTGCAGTGGATCTGACACTGCAGGCGAAACGCGGGGTGGGAGGTAGGCTCGCTTGGCCGCTGGGGATGCAGGCACTGCAAGGCGAAACAAAAGCAATGCCACGACAGGACCCGAGCAGTCAGTGCTAATGCAGCGCATCGGTGTCTGGACTCTGGTGTGACATCTGAACAATACAGCACAGGCGTGACACTTGAACAAGACAGCACAGGCGTGGACGATGGAGGAAAACTATTCCTTGCGTGTTGTTCGATGGTACAGCTGTGCCGTTGGCTAGCCGGCGCTGCGCGGCTTGCTATGTGAGTGGCAATTGATTGCTCTAACCCAACAGATGGGAGGAGCGGGCAGAGAGACAGCATGACGCACCAAAGTGCGTTGACAGCATGACGCACCAAAGTACGTTGGCAGCATGACGCACCAAAGTACGTTGACAGCATGACGCACCAAAGTACGTTGGCAGCATGACGCACCAAAGTACGTTGACAGCATGACGCACCAAAGTACGTTGGCAGCATGACGCACCAAAGTACTTTGACAGCTTGTTCTTCTGCACAGGGAGTGCCGCTGTGCCGTTGGCTGGACGTCGCTGCTTGCTGCTGTTCGCCTGCTTGCCCATCGCGCTGGGCAGTCCACCAGCGGCGTCACCACCAGCTGGTCCCGCTCCTCCGCACGCTGTCCTGCGGCTGCCCTGGGCCGCATCCTGCTCTGTGGACGCACTTGGAGCGTGAAGTGGGGCGTCGCTCAACGCCTGCGCACACAGGCGATGCGGCAGGCCGTGCGTCGGCTGTGGCACGACAGCAAGGCGGCGTGGCAGTGGCAGGCCAGGTAGCTGTGTGCACGTGTCGGACAGAGTGCCAGCTTAAGCTGTCCTTGGTGCAGAGCGTAGTATGCTCTGGATGCTCTGGGTATGCTCAGCATACACACGTGCACTTGGCCTGCATCACCTGACTAGGCTCAGCCGTAGGATTTAGTAGGAAAAGATCCATCCGTGGCATGGCATGCTCTGACACATGCCATGCTCATGAGAATGCATCAACTTGGCACACCATGTAGGCCCAGTTGTGTTTTGAGGCAAAAGGGGCATACAGTGTGGAGCATGGGGCCATGTGAAGAGATGTGAGCTGCGTCACACTGTGGAGTCAACGTGCTGTGGTGTACAACAGACAGACAGACGGACAGACAGACGGACGGACGGACGGACGGACGGACGGACGGACGGACGGACGGACGGACGGACGGACCAGGGATCCCAAAATCGCCAATCGCTCGAATCGCTACTTCTTAAAAATCGCTGAAAAAATCGCCATTCCTGCAGATGGAAAGTAGTGATTAAATCGCTCCCCATTTAAATTTTTTAACTAAAAACCCCCCAACCACCCCCAATCTCTGAAATCTCCCCAAATGACCCTCCCTCTTGAAACCTTCCACCCATGAATCTTCACCACCCAGCCCTCCTCACCCCCTCCATTCCCCACCTCCTTGCTTCCTCCACTCTTCTTCAATGGACCTCCCCATGAAATTTCTCAAATTTGGAGACTTTTAATATTTTAAAATTTTAAAATTTAAAAAAATTTATTTAAAAATCGCCAATAAAAACGGCGATTTAATCGCCTGAGCGATTTAATCGGCGATTTTTGCCAAAAAAGTAGCGATTTTAGGATCCCTGGGACGGACAGACAGACAGACAGACGAAAGACAGACAGAAAGAAAGAGGTAGCGGCAGCATGGGCATGACGTGACACAGGGTTGCAGCATGGGTCACCTGGAAGGGCTCCAGCGTGATGGGGTTGAGCAGCCCCCGTGCCACCTGCTGCGCCACTTGTGCTGGCAGTGCTGTGCAGCCACAAGCGCACAGCCAATCCACACGTGTGGGGAGAGGGAGAGGGTGTGCCAAGGCGTGGACGACAGGCAGGAGTTACAGAGAAGGGCAGGAGGCGTGGGGGGAGGGAGCGGGAACTAGAGGTTGAGCACGCTGTGTGGAGAGGGAGAAGGAGGAGGGGAAGAGGGAGGGAAAAGTGAGCAAGTGCAGTAGGTTAAGGAAGAGATTCAAGCAACTGGCGTGTTTGAGTTTTGCGCAAAAGATGACTTAGCGGTCACGAGACAAGCAGCATGACATAGAAGGCCAGTTCCAGGCACTTGCGACCAGTAAACCCATTTGCAGGCAATTAAAATGAGAGCACGACACATAACATTACAACAGGCTAGCAGTGCTGCGGAGAGGATATGGTCCAAGGAAGTCCAGGCTGATTGTGCTGTTATCCTCATGCATGGAGTTTGGGTCCGCAACAGCTGCAGCAGCAGCAGCAGGCAGCAGGTGTGGCGGTAGAGGCTCGAGGTGCACGAGCTGCTGCGTGCGTGGGTCAAACACGCGCTGGTGTCGGAACGTCAGCAGCGCCTGCTCAAACAATGCCTCGTAGTCTGCAGGTACGCTGGTGCCGTTGAACCGCAGCATCTTTATGGCCTGCGGTAGTTGCAGACGTGCACATGTGCATGTGCATTTTTGCACGTACGTGTGTGTGTGTGTGTGTGTGTGTGTGTGTGTGT
>SZWC01025999.1:21300-33520 GCA_023375785.1 Penium margaritaceum
TGGTAAGAAACACAGTGGTCAGAAACACACTGGTCAGAAACACACTGGCCAGAAACACACAGGTCAGGAACACGGTGGTCAGAAACACACTGGTCAGAAACACAGTGGTCAAAACCACGGTGGTCAGGAACACAGTGGTCAGAAACACAGTGGTCACAAGCACATTGGTCAGAAACACAGTGGTCAGGAACACAGTGGCCAGAAACACACTGGTCATAAACACAGTGGTCAGAAACACCGTGGTCAGAAGCACAATGGTCAGAAACACACTGGTCCGAAACACAGTGGTCAGAAACACAGTGGTCAGAAAGACAGTGGTCAGAAACACACTGGTCAGAAACACAGTGGACAGAAACACACTGGACAGAAACACAGGGGTCAGAAACACACTGGTCAGAAACACACTGGTCAGGCGCACACTGGTCAGAAACACAGTGGTCGGGAAAACAGTGGCCAGAAACACACTGGTCATAAACACAGTGGTCAGAAACACCGTGGTCAGAAGCACAATGGTCAGAAACACACTGGTCCGAAACACAGTGGTCAGAAACACAGTGGTCAGAAAGACAGTGGTCAGAAACACACTGGTCAGAAACACAGTGGACAGAAACACACTGGACAGAAACACAGGGGTCAGAAACACACTGGTCAGAAACACACTGGTCAGGCGCACACTGGTCAGAAACACAGTGGTCGGGAAAACAGTGGCCAGAAACACACTGGTCATAAACACAGTGGTCAGAAACACCGTGGTCAGAAGCACAATGGTCAGAAACACACTGGTCCGAAACACAGTGGTCAGAAACACAGTGGTCAGAAAGACAGTGGTCAGAAACACACTGGTCAGAAACACAGTGGACAGAAACACACTGGACAGAAACACAGGGGTCAGAAACACACTGGTCAGAAACACACTGGTCAGGCGCACACTGGTCAGAAACACAGTGGTCGGGAAAACAGTGGCCAGAAACACACTGGTCATAAACACAGTGGTCAGAAACACCGTGGTCAGAAGCACAATGGTCAGAAACACACTGGTCCGAAACACAGTGGTCAGAAACACAGTGGTCAGAAAGACAGTGGTCAGAAACACACTGGTCAGAAACACAGTGGACAGAAACACACTGGACAGAAACACAGGGGTCAGAAACACACTGGTCAGAAACACACTGGTCAGGCGCACACTGGTCAGAAACACAGTGGTCGGGAAAACAGTGGCCAGAAACACACTGGTCATAAACACAGTGGTCAGAAACACCGTGGTCAGAAGCACAATGGTCAGAAACACACTGGTCCGAAACACAGTGGTCAGAAACACAGTGGTCAGAAAGACAGTGGTCAGAAACACACTGGTCAGAAACACAGTGGTCAGGAGAACAGTGGTCAGAAACACAGTGGTCAGAAACACAGTGGCCAGAAACACACTGGTCAGAAACACACTGGTCAGAAGCACACTGGTCAGAAACACAATGGTCAGAAACACAGTGAACAGAAACACAATGGTCAGAAACACAGTGGTCATAAACACACTGGTCAGAAACACAGTGGTAAGAAACACAGTGGTCAGAAACCCAGTGGTCAGAAACACAGTTGTCAGAAAGACAGTGGTCAGAAACACAATGGTCAGGAACACAGTGGTCAGAAAGACAGTGTTCAGAAACACACTGCTCAGAAACAGAGTAGTCAGAAAAACAGTCGTCAGAAACACAGTGGTCAGAAACACACTGGTCAGAAACACAGTGGTCAGAAACACAGTGGTAAAAAACACACTGGTCAGAAACACAGTGGTCAGAAACAAAGTGGTCAGAAACACAGTGGTCAGAAACACACTGGTCAGAAACACAGTGGTCAGAAACACAGTGGTAAAAAACACACTGGTCAGAAACACAGTGGTCAGAAACAAAGTGGTCAGAAACTCATTGGTTAGAAACACAGTGGTCAGAAACACAGTGGTCAGAAACACAGTGGTCAGAAACACAGTGGTCAGAAACACACTGGTCAGAAACACAGTGGTCAGAAACACCGTGTTCAGAAACACAGTGGTCAGAAACACAGTGGTAAAAAACACAGTGGTCAGGAACACAGTGGTGAGAAACACAGTGGTCAGAAGCACACTGGTCAGAAACACAGTGGTCAGGAACACAGTGGTCAGAAACACAGTGTTCAGAAACACATTGGTCAGAAACACACTGGTCTGAAACACTGTGGTCAGTAGCGCACTGGACAGAAACACAGGGGTCAGAAACACACTGGTCAGAAACACACTGGTCAGAACCACACTGGACAGAAACACAGTGGTCAGAAACACACTGGTCAGAAACACACTGGTCAGAACCACACTGGTCAGAAACACAGTGGTCAGAAACACAGTTGTCAGAAACACAGTGGTCAGAAACACAGTGGTCAGAAACACGCTGGTCAGAAACACACTGGTCAGAAAGACAGTGGTCAGAGACATACTGGTCATAAACACAGTGGTCATAAACATTGTGGTCAGAAACACACTGGTCAAAAACACAGTGGTCAGAAACACACTGGTAAGAAACACACTGGTCAGAAACACACTGGTCAGAAACACACTGGTCAGAAACACACTGGTCAGGAACACACTGGTCAGAAACACACTGGTCATAAACACAGTGGTCAGAAACACTGTGGTCAGAAACACTCTGGTCAGAAACACACTGGTCAGAAACACAGTGGTCAGAAGCACAGTGGTGAGAAACACAGTGGCCAGAAACACAGTGGTCAGAAACACACTGGTCAAAAACACACTAGTCAGAAACACAATGGTCAGAAACACAGTGGTCAGAAACACAGTGGTCAGAAACACACTGGTCAGAAACACAGTGGTCAGAAACACACTGGTCAGAAACACAGTGGTCAGAAACACTCTGGTCAGAAACACACTGGTCAGAAACACAGTGGCCAGAAACACAGTGGTCAGAAACACACTGGTCAGAAACACACTGGTCATAAACACAGTGGTCAGGAACACAGTGGTCAGGAACATAGTGGTCAGAAACACAGTGGTCAGAAACACAGTGGTCAGAAACACACGGGTCAGAAACACAGTGGTCAGAAACACACTGGTCATAAACGCAGTGGTCAGGAACACAGTGGTCAGAAACACAGTGGTCAGAAACACAGTGGTCAGAAACACACTGGTCAGAAACATAGTGGTCAGAAACACACTGGTCAGAAACACAGGGGTCAGACACACACTGGTCAGAAACACACTGTTCAGAAACACAGTGGTCAGAAACACGGTGGTCAGAAACACATTGGTCACAAACACAGTGGTCAGAAACACAGTGGTCAGAAACACGGAGGTCAGAAACACAGTGGTCAGAAACACGGTGGTCTGAAACACACTGGTCACAAACACACTGGTCAGAAACACAGTGGTCAGAAACACAGTGGTCAGAAACACGGAGGTCAGAAACACAGTGGTCAGAAACACGGTGGTCTGAAACACACTGGTCACAAACACACTGTTCAGAAACATAGTGGTCAGAAACACAGTGGTCACAAACACAGTGGTCAGAAACACAGTGGTCAGAAGAACACTGGTCAGAAACACAGTGGTCAGAAACACAGTGGTCAGAAACACAGTGGTCAGAAACACAATTGTCGGAAACACAGTGGTCATAAACACACTGGTCAGAAGCACAATGGTCAGAAACACACTGGTCGGACACACAGTGGTCAGAAACACACTGCTCAAAAACACCCTGTTCTGAAACACATTGGTCAGAAACACAGTAGTCAGAAACACACTGGTCAGAAACACAGGGGTAAAGAACACAGTGGTCAGAAACACAATGGTCAGAAACACACTGGTCAGAAACACAGTGGTCAGAAACACAGTGGTCAGAAACACAGTGGTCAGAAACACAGTGGTCAGAAACACACTGGTCAGAAAC
The DNA here is from genome assembly GCA_023375785.1 of Penium margaritaceum. Taxonomy (NCBI): domain Eukaryota; kingdom Viridiplantae; phylum Streptophyta; class Zygnematophyceae; order Desmidiales; family Peniaceae; genus Penium; species Penium margaritaceum. Next base: position 25,227 of record SZWC01025999.1, read on the forward strand.
ACAGTGGTCAGAAACACAGTGGTCAGAAACACAGTGGTCAGAAACACAGTGGTCAGAAACACACTGGTCAGAAACACGGTGGTCAGAAACACAGTGGTGAGAAACACAGTGGTAAAAAACACACTGGTCAGAAACACACTGGTCAGAAACACAGTGGTGAGAAACACAGTGGTGAGAAACACAGTGGTCAGAAACGCAGTGGTAAAAAACACACTGGTCAGATACACACTGGTCAGAAACACACTGGTGAGAAACACAGTGGTCAGAAACACACTGGTCACAAACACAGTGGTCAGAAACACACTGGTCAGGAACACAGTGGTCAGAAACACAGTGGTCGTGAACACGGTGGTCAGAAACACAGTGGTCAGGAACACAGTGGTCAGAAACACAGTGGTCAGAAACGCAAAGGTCAGAAACACAGTGGGCAGAAACACTGTTGTCACAAACAGAACACACTGGTCAGAAATACAGTGGTCAGAAACACAGTGGTCAGAAACACACTGTTCAGAAACAGAGTGGTCAGAAACACACTGGTCTGAAACACACTGGTCAGAAACACAGTGGTGAGAAACACACTGGTCAGAAACACACTGGTCAGACACAAAGTGGTCAGAAACACAGTGGTCAGAAACACAGTGGTCAGACACACAGTGGTCAGAAACACACTGGTCAGAAACACAGTGGTCAGAAACACACTGGTCAGAAACAAATTGGTCAGAAACACACTGGTCAGAAACACACTGGTCCGAAACATAGTGGACAGAAACACAGTGGTCAGAAACACACTGGTCAGAAACACAGGGGTAAGAAACACAGTGGTCAGAAAGACAGTGGTCAGAAACACAGTGGTCGGAAACACAGTAGGCAGAAACACAGTTGTCACAAACACAACACACTGGTCAGAAACACAGTGGTCAGAAACACAGTGGTGAGAAACAAACTGTTCAGAAACATAGTGGTCAGAAACACACTGGTCAGAAACACACTGGTCAGATACACGGTGGTCAGAAACACACTGGTCAGAAACACAGTGGTCAGAGACACAGTGGTCAGAAACACACTGGTCAGAAACACACTGGTCAGAAACAAAGTGGTCAGAAACACAGTGGTCAGAAACACACTGGTCGGAAACACAGGGGTAAGAAACACAGTGGTCAGAAACACACTGGTCAGAAACACACTGGTCAGAAACAAAGTGGTCAGAAACACAGTGGTCAGAAACACACTGGTCGGAAACACAGGGGTAAGAAACACAGTGGTCAGAAAGACAGTGGTCAGAAACACAGTGGTCAGAAACACACTGGTCAGAAACACACTGGTCAGAAACACACTGGTCAGAAACACTGTGTTCAGAAACACAGTGGTGAGAAACACAGTGGTCAGAAACACAGCGGTCAGAAACACAGTGGTCACAAACGCAGTGGTCAGAAACACGGTGGGCAGAAACACGGATGTCAGAAACACAGTGGTCAGAAACACGGTGGTCTGAAACACACTGGTCAGAAACACACTGGTCAGAATCACAGTGGTCGGAAACACAGTGGTCAGAAACACAGTGGTCAGAAACACACTGGTCAGAAACACACTGGTCAGAAACACAGTGTTCAGAAACACTGTGGTCAGAAACACAGTGGTCAGAAACACAGTGGTCAGAAACACAGTGGTCAGAAACACAGTGGTCAGAAACACAGTGGTCAGAAACACAGTGGTCAGAAACACAGTGGTCAGAAACACAGTGGTCGCAAACACACTGGTCAGAAACACAGTGGTCAGAAACACAATGGTCGGAAACACACGGGTCAGAAACACAGTGGTCATAAACACACTGGTCAGAAACACAGTAGTCAGAAACACAGTGGTCAGAAACACAGTGGTCAGAAGCACACTGGTCAGAAACACAGTGGTCAGAGACACACAGGTCAGAAACACAGTGGTCAGAAGCACACTGGTCAGAAACACAGTGGTCTGAAACACAGTGGTCAGAAACACAGTGGTCAGAAACACACTGGTCAGAAACACAGGGGTCGGAAACACAGTGGTTGTAAACATGGTGGTCAGAAACACAGTGGTCAGAAACACGGTGGTCAGAAACACACTGGTCAGAAACACAGTGGTCAGAAACACAGTGGTCAGAAACACAGTGGTCAGAAAGACAGTGGTCAGAAACACAGTGGTCAGAAACGCAGTGGTCAGGAACACAGTGGTCAGAAACACACTGGTCAGAAACACAGTGGTCAGAAACACAGTGGTCAGAAACACAGTGGTCAGAAAGACAGTGGTCAGAAACACAGTGGTCAGAAACGCAGTGGTCAGGAACACAGTGGTGAGAAACACGGTGGTCAGAGACACAGTGGTCATAAACACACTGGTCAGAAACGCACTGGTCATAAAGACACTGGTCTGAAACACACTGGTCAGAAACACAAGTGGTCATAAACACACTGGTCAGAAACACAGTGGTCAGAAACACAGTTGTCGGAAACACACTGGTCAGAAATACAGAGGTCAGAAACACAGTGGTCAGAAACACAGTGGTCAGAAAAACACTGGTTAGAAACACACTGGTCAGAAACACACCGGTCAGAAACACACTGGTCATAAACACACTGGTCATAAACACAGTGGTCAGAAACACAGTGGTCAGAAACACTGTGGTAAGAAACACACTGGTCAGAAACACAATGGTCATAAACACACTGGTCAGAAACACAGTGGTCAGAAACACACTGGTCAGAAACACACTGGTCATAAACACAGTGGTCAGAAACACAGTGGTCAGAAACACTGTGGTAAGAAACACACTGGTCAGAAACACAATGGTCATAAACACACTGGTCAGAAACACTGTGGTCAGAAACACAGTTGTCAGAAACACACTGGTCAGAAACACACTGGTCCGAAACACAGTGGTCAGAAACACAGTGTTCATAAACACAGTGGTCAGAAACACAGTGGTCAGAAACATAGTGGTCAGAAACACACCGGACAGAAACACAGTGGTCAGATTCACACTGGTCTGAAACACAATGGTCAGAAACACAGTGGTCAGAAACACGGTGGTCTGAAACACACTGGTAAGAAACACACTGGTCAGAAACACGGTGGTCAGCAACACAGTGGTCAGAAATACAGTGGTCAGAAACACAGTGGTCAGGAACACAGTGGTCAGAAACACAGTGGTGAGAAACACAGTGGTCAGAAACACACTCGTCAGAAACACAGTCGTCTGAAACACACTGGTCAGAAACACAGTCGTCAGAAACACAGTGGTCAGAAACACGGTGGTCTGAAACACACTGGTAAGAAACACACTGGTCAGAAACACGGTGGTCAGCAACACAGTGGTCAGAAATACAGTGGTCAGAAACACAGTGGTCAGGAACACAGTGGTCAGAAACACAGTGGTGAGAAACACAGTGGTCAGAAACACACTCGTCAGAAACACAGTCGTCTGAAACACACTGGTCAGAAACACAGTCGTCAGAAACACAGTGGTCAGAAACACGGTGGTCTGAAACACACTGGTAAGAAACACACTGGTCAGAAACACGGTGGTCAGCAACACAGTGGTCAGAAATACAGTGGTCAGAAACACAGTGGTCAGGAACACAGTGGTCAGAAACACAGTGGTGAGAAACACAGTGGTCAGAAACACACTCGTCAGAAACACAGTCGTCTGAAACACACTGGTCAGAAACACAGTCGTCAGAAACACAGTGGTCAGAAACACGGTGGTCTGAAACACACTGGTAAGAAACACACTGGTCAGAAACACGGTGGTCAGCAACACAGTGGTCAGAAATACAGTGGTCAGAAACACAGTGGTCAGGAACACAGTGGTCAGAAACACAGTGGTGAGAAACACAGTGGTCAGAAACACACTCGTCAGAAACACAGTCGTCTGAAACACACTGGTCAGAAACACAGTCGTCAGAAACACAGTGGTCAGAAACACGGTGGTCTGAAACACACTGGTAAGAAACACACTGGTCAGAAACACGGTGGTCAGCAACACAGTGGTCAGAAATACAGTGGTCAGAAACACAGTGGTCAGGAACACAGTGGTCAGAAACACAGTGGTGAGAAACACAGTGGTCAGAAACACACTCGTCAGAAACACAGTCGTCTGAAACACACTGGTCAGAAACACAGTCGTCAGAAACACAGTGGTCAGAAACACGGTGGTCTGAAACACACTGGTAAGAAACACACTGGTCAGAAACACGGTGGTCAGCAACACAGTGGTCAGAAATACAGTGGTCAGAAACACAGTGGTCAGGAACACAGTGGTCAGAAACACAGTGGTGAGAAACACAGTGGTCAGAAACACACTCGTCAGAAACACAGTCGTCTGAAACACACTGGTCAGAAACACAGTCGTCAGAAACACAGTGGTCAGAAACACGGTGGTCTGAAACACACTGGTAAGAAACACACTGGTCAGAAACACGGTGGTCAGCAACACAGTGGTCAGAAATACAGTGGTCAGAAACACAGTGGTCAGGAACACAGTGGTCAGAAACACAGTGGTGAGAAACACAGTGGTCAGAAACACACTCGTCAGAAACACAGTCGTCTGAAACACACTGGTCAGAAACACAGTCGTCAGAAACACAGTGGTCAGAAACACGGTGGTCTGAAACACACTGGTAAGAAACACACTGGTCAGAAACACGGTGGTCAGCAACACAGTGGTCAGAAATACAGTGGTCAGAAACACAGTGGTCAGGAACACAGTGGTCAGAAACACAGTGGTGAGAAACACAGTGGTCAGAAACACACTCGTCAGAAACACAGTCGTCTGAAACACACTGGTCAGAAACACAGTCGTCAGAAACACAGTGGTCAGAAACACGGTGGTCTGAAACACACTGGTAAGAAACACACTGGTCAGAAACACGGTGGTCAGCAACACAGTGGTCAGAAATACAGTGGTCAGAAACACAGTGGTCAGGAACACAGTGGTCAGAAACACAGTGGTGAGAAACACAGTGGTCAGAAACACACTCGTCAGAAACACAGTCGTCTGAAACACACTGGTCAGAAACACAGTCGTCAGAAACACAGTGGTCAGAAACACGGTGGTCTGAAACACACTGGTAAGAAACACACTGGTCAGAAACACGGTGGTCAGCAACACAGTGGTCAGAAATACAGTGGTCAGAAACACAGTGGTCAGGAACACAGTGGTCAGAAACACAGTGGTGAGAAACACAGTGGTCAGAAACACACTCGTCAGAAACACAGTCGTCTGAAACACACTGGTCAGAAACACAGTCGTCAGAAACACAGTGGTCAGAAACACGGTGGTCTGAAACACACTGGTAAGAAACACACTGGTCAGAAACACGGTGGTCAGCAACACAGTGGTCAGAAATACAGTGGTCAGAAACACAGTGGTCAGGAACACAGTGGTCAGAAACACAGTGGTGAGAAACACAGTGGTCAGAAACACACTCGTCAGAAACACAGTCGTCTGAAACACACTGGTCAGAAACACAGTCGTCAGAAACACAGTGGTCAGAAACACGGTGGTCTGAAACACACTGGTAAGAAACACACTGGTCAGAAACACGGTGGTCAGCAACACAGTGGTCAGAAATACAGTGGTCAGAAACACAGTGGTCAGGAACACAGTGGTCAGAAACACAGTGGTGAGAAACACAGTGGTCAGAAACACACTCGTCAGAAACACAGTCGTCTGAAACACACTGGTCAGAAACACAGTCGTCAGAAACACAGTGGTCAGAAACACGGTGGTCTGAAACACACTGGTAAGAAACACACTGGTCAGAAACACGGTGGTCAGCAACACAGTGGTCAGAAATACAGTGGTCAGAAACACAGTGGTCAGGAACACAGTGGTCAGAAACACAGTGGTGAGAAACACAGTGGTCAGAAACACACTCGTCAGAAACACAGTCGTCTGAAACACACTGGTCAGAAACACAGTCGTCAGAAACACAGTGGTCAGAAACACGGTGGTCTGAAACACACTGGTAAGAAACACACTGGTCAGAAACACGGTGGTCAGCAACACAGTGGTCAGAAATACAGTGGTCAGAAACACAGTGGTCAGGAACACAGTGGTCAGAAACACAGTGGTGAGAAACACAGTGGTCAGAAACACACTCGTCAGAAACACAGTCGTCTGAAACACACTGGTCAGAAACACAGTCGTCAGAAACACAGTGGTCAGAAACACGGTGGTCTGAAACACACTGGTAAGAAACACACTGGTCAGAAACACGGTGGTCAGCAACACAGTGGTCAGAAATACAGTGGTCAGAAACACAGTGGTCAGGAACACAGTGGTCAGAAACACAGTGGTGAGAAACACAGTGGTCAGAAACACACTCGTCAGAAACACAGTCGTCTGAAACACACTGGTCAGAAACACAGTCGTCAGAAACACAGTGGTCAGAAACACGGTGGTCTGAAACACACTGGTAAGAAACACACTGGTCAGAAACACGGTGGTCAGCAACACAGTGGTCAGAAATACAGTGGTCAGAAACACAGTGGTCAGGAACACAGTGGTCAGAAACACAGTGGTGAGAAACACAGTGGTCAGAAACACACTCGTCAGAAACACAGTCGTCTGAAACACACTGGTCAGAAACACAGTCGTCAGAAACACAGTGGTCAGAAACACGGTGGTCTGAAACACACTGGTAAGAAACACACTGGTCAGAAACACGGTGGTCAGCAACACAGTGGTCAGAAATACAGTGGTCAGAAACACAGTGGTCAGGAACACAGTGGTCAGAAACACAGTGGTGAGAAACACAGTGGTCAGAAACACACTCGTCAGAAACACAGTCGTCTGAAACACACTGGTCAGAAACACAGTCGTCAGAAACACAGTGGTCAGAAACACGGTGGTCTGAAACACACTGGTAAGAAACACACTGGTCAGAAACACGGTGGTCAGCAACACAGTGGTCAGAAATACAGTGGTCAGAAACACAGTGGTCAGGAACACAGTGGTCAGAAACACAGTGGTGAGAAACACAGTGGTCAGAAACACACTCGTCAGAAACACAGTCGTCTGAAACACACTGGTCAGAAACACAGTCGTCAGAAACACAGTGGTCAGAAACACGGTGGTCTGAAACACACTGGTAAGAAACACACTGGTCAGAAACACGGTGGTCAGCAACACAGTGGTCAGAAATACAGTGGTCAGAAACACAGTGGTCAGGAACACAGTGGTCAGAAACACAGTGGTGAGAAACACAGTGGTCAGAAACACACTCGTCAGAAACACAGTCGTCTGAAACACACTGGTCAGAAACACAGTCGTCAGAAACACAGTGGTCAGAAACACGGTGGTCTGAAACACACTGGTAAGAAACACACTGGTCAGAAACACGGTGGTCAGCAACACAGTGGTCAGAAATACAGTGGTCAGAAACACAGTGGTCAGGAACACAGTGGTCAGAAACACAGTGGTGAGAAACACAGTGGTCAGAAACACACTCGTCAGAAACACAGTCGTCTGAAACACACTGGTCAGAAACACAGTCGTCAGAAACACAGTGGTCAGAAACACGGTGGTCTGAAACACACTGGTAAGAAACACACTGGTCAGAAACACGGTGGTCAGCAACACAGTGGTCAGAAATACAGTGGTCAGAAACACAGTGGTCAGGAACACAGTGGTCAGAAACACAGTGGTGAGAAACACAGTGGTCAGAAACACACTCGTCAGAAACACAGTCGTCTGAAACACACTGGTCAGAAACACAGTCGTCAGAAACACAGTGGTCAGAAACACAGTGGTCAGAAACACACTTGTCAGAAACACACTCGTCTGAAACATAGTCGTCTGAAACACACTGGTCAGAAACATAATGGTCATAAACACACTGGTCAGAAACGCAGTGGTCAGAAACACAGTTGTCAGAAACACACTGGTCAGAAACACATTGGTCAGAAACACAGTGGTCATAAACACAGTGTTCAGAAACACAGTGGTCAGAAACACAGTGGTCAGAAACAGATTGGTCAGAAACACACCAGACAGAAACACATTGGTCAGATTCACACTGGTCTGAAACACAATGGTAAGAAACAAAGTGGTCTGAAACACACTGGTCAGAAACACAGTGGTCAGAAACACAGTGGTCAGAAACACAGTGGTCAAAAACACATTGGTCATAAACACAGTGGTCAGAAACACAGTGCTCATAAACACAGTGGTCAGAAACACGGTGGTCAGAAACACACTGGTCAGAAAAGCAGGGGTCAAAAACACAGTGGTCAGAAACACGGTGGTCAGAAACACA
>SZWC01026001.1:20703-33518 GCA_023375785.1 Penium margaritaceum
TGCTTTCGTAAAGTGTGTGATGGTTTAAGTGGTTTTGCGATGTGTTAATCATGGTAGCAATTCAAACACTAGTATTAATGGAAAAGGAAATATGATCTAAAAGATAGATCATTTTAAGCTCTGTGATTTATCTTCTAAAGTTCTTAGAATTGTTTTCATTGTTGCAGCATTACACCTCCTCTTTGTCTCTACGGATCTATGTGGATTTTTGGTTAATTAGGTGAGTAATGCATATAGGCCGTTCTGAGAAGCAAAAATATCTTTGGAATGTAATTCTCCTAATTTTGAGGTATCAAAATCGATATCTCGATGAGTCCACATTGAAAACTTTTCTTGATCTATGGTTTGTTAGATCTCGATTATTTGATTTGTTAATTTTTTAACTAGTTTGACTCTAGCCTAGATATGGTCCAAAGTTTGGTTTTAAGGCAAGATGAGTGGTACGAAGAAAGACCTATGGCTTCACTCCTCATCCCCACTCGTTAGCGGCTAGGGTCCTATTCCCACGTGGTTGTGCCAGGTGGAACAATGAAGTTAAGGATGTATGTTTGCCAAATCTCTGTATGATTATTTCTCTATTTCTAACACAATTTGTTTTTCCGAGGATGGCTCAAGAAACCTTTCATTGAACCTTATAAGAAGACAATTCAAAGGGAGTACATTTTTTATCTGTAATCAGTCACAAACACCATTGAGACGTTATAATTGGCATACCCCTTCTTACTAGCACCATTCTTCCTCATCATATGATGCCCCCCCTCATCCTCAAACAGAAGTGTAGGCACAAATCTTCTTTACAACTTGATACTCTAGAAAACTTTGAGGAAACCAAAAGAGGGAACAATTACATCGGTATTCGTTGGATGTCTTCCCACTTCTCTGGTCACAAAGGTAGACCCCTCTAAAAAGACCCAATGGAGGAGGTCGCCATGGAGAACAAAGAGAGAGAGAGAGAGAGAGAGAGAGAGAGAGAGAGAGAGAGAGAGAGAGAGAGAGAGAGAGAGAGAGAGAGAGAGGGAGAGAGACAGAGAGAGAGAGTACGAGAAAGAGAGAGATAGAGAGAGAGGGAGAGAGAGAGAGAGTGAGAGGGAGAGAGAGAGAGAGAGAAAGAGGGAGGGAGAGAAAGGGAGAGAGAGAGAGAAAGGATAGAGAAGATGAAATGCTGTGTAGGGAAGGTCAAAGATTGGACAATAAAAATGAAATGATCCTCTTCTATCCTTTAAAAGTTTCCTATAGTCAACTTTATTTGCTTTTGAATGGAGCTTGAACTTAGGTTCTTGTGCAAAAAAAAGGGTATAGAATATTAGAGATTCAATATGTGATGCCTGTGTTGACTATGGGTGCTAAGAAAAATGGAAATAAATTTAATGTGTTTTTCACCATTTGTGAGAAAAAACATTCTTGAGAATGCAAAACCTTTTTGACATTATGGGATAGCCCTCATGAATGTTTTTACTTGCTAATTGCATGTGCGATGGAATGGTACATATCGGATAGTCCAAGGCAAACAAGGTCAAGGTGGTTATGCCCTCACCACTTGGCCTCAGTGGACTCCAAATATCAAAAGCCTTGATTTTGAGCAAAGTTTCAAAATCAAATGAAACCAAATTACTTAATTTAGCTTGCACAAAACTATGGGACACAAAGAGGATAGTATAAGAATAACAATTGGTTCATGTGCACAATGATGTGCACAATTTTGACTACCACGCAATAGAAGATCGCCTCTAAGAGGACTACTAAATAGTGGACCATAACAAGGACCATGCCACTAAGAATGACAAATGCAATGAGGATTCCTATCGTTACCATCATTGCAAGGTAAACGCAAGCCAATTATGAAAAAGGAAAGCTTTTCCATTAGATGGTTCAAAGCTATTCAGAGCAAAAAGGTTGGAAAAAACAACAAAGGCACATGTAGAAGCAACATAGGAAATGTGCAAGATTTTGATGTAAACAATGTTTGTACAAAGGAAATTTACACCAATATTTGGGGTCTTGGTGAGTTGTTGACTATTCTAGAGGCAAGTCCATACTATCACTTGCAAAGGACATGAAAATCCTCGTACAAGATTGGGAATTGGCCCTTCTTACAAGTTAGGAAGATGTATCGATCCACAAGACACACACCCACTTAAGCGTGGTTGCTCATAATTGTTTCCTTTAGAAGTTGGAACTCTAGAGAGGGTAACATGTGAACTCCATTGTGTTGAAGTGTGTTGAGTCATACAAGTACTTCAAGGAAGAGGATGCTATTATCATCGCCCTAATAAAACCAAAATCAGATTTCACATTCGCCATCCTTGAAGCCCATGTTCAGTGGAGCATCACGTGTCTCAACCGTTTTCCCCACTTGCAACATCTTGCCACCCATGACATAACATTCTAGTGCAATGACAGCAAAGTGATGTTATAAATAATGACCTAGGAGCACAAAACATAATGCCACTAGTAGTGGAGGTGAGGAGTTGCTTACCTTAAAGACACCGATTTCGGTCATGGATATGGTTTACCTCCATAGGATGGGGATCTTTTGATAGGGCATGAAGATGTTCAACAAGGTTAATTCTATGGATCACGTTCTACATGTCCATAATGATTTACTCATTGTATTGAAGGAACTTGCCACGATGTGACTTAAGGAAAATCTCTTTCGGTGCATGGTGAAGGAGTGGGGTGCGCACAAGTCACACTTTTAGTAGTAGTGCATGCCATGGAAGGATGTATGCACTATTTTTTGTAATATGTGCACCTAGTATGAGGAAGCATAGCACACCTTTGACAAATTCAAGAACTTTTGAATGAATTCAATTCAATAATGGTGCAAAAGGGCTTCTTAAAGTGGATTTGGCCATTTCGCATTGTTGTTCACGTTTGGCCACTAGCATACAAATTGGTGAAGTTGTTAAGCATGAAACAAATGGTAAATGCAAACATTGAAAATGAAACATCACTAGATTACATGTTTAAGGGACTCGTCGTAGATGAATTCTTATTGAATGAATGATTTGTTGAATGTTTCTTTTGAACTCAAATATTTCTCATGTTGAAAATTTGTTACTCTTTTACAAAGGCACAAGGGTAAATGTTTTGATGATTGTTTAGTCAATTGTATTAAAAGAATAGAAACATTTCTTGAGATCTCGCTAAAAATTGTGTATTTTAGACTCAACAAGAACCTGAATGGTGAATTTTAATCACTTTTGTTCCATGTGATTGTAAAACGATTAATCGTTTTACGTTTGAAAATGAGAATATCGATGGGATCGATTTACATGCATTTATGTTTATGTCTGTTGAGTCATCCATGGCAATAGGAATTCAATTTTTGAAGTACCCATTGTAAATTAATGGTTTAGTTTGATTGACTATACAGTTTATGTACTTTTGTTGAGTGTTTAGCACATGGGCAAAAAGATGTTCTTCAAAGTTACCTTAAATTCCATTTTAACTATGCTCTAACTTCTTTTTTTCTAGTTTGAGTTAGTTTCTGATAATAAATTCTTCAATAAGCTGTCCAAAATAATGGAATTTCATTTTTTTGCATCATATTAGTTTAAAGTTCCCGCTTTTTCTCCTCAATTTAAAATGATGTATTGGATCTTGAGTTTTTCTATCTTAATTTCTCTCGGCCATATTTTTAACATTGCTGGATTTAAGTTAGAATGGATACATGTTGGTGGAACCATTTTGCTCATAAGTATAATGTGTTTAAGAAAAAACTTTGTGTCCAAGAATTGAATATCTGTGTATATAGTGGATGAATTTGTATTGTTCAATTAAGGTAAAAGTGCTTAATTTGGGTGGAATACTGCATTTTCGTAACAAGGAAGTAATGTTACATGTCCCTTTCTTCTTCTGGCTACGAAATGCTCCGTCAAAAGAGAGAAATATCCTCGTTTAATTTTTGCAATTTTTAACCATGTTTTTCATGCATTAAAAAGCAAAAGATCATAGGTATCTTGTGAAAGTTCTTACTCATTATTATGAAATTCAAATAGAAATAAAATGTTTATGTATTTATCCATCTTGATTTCAGACTTGAGCTCATGTTATTGTAATTTGTATTTTCATAAGATAACGTTAATGCCTTTGTTTTTAACTTAGGGACTTATTTCAAAATAAACTAGTGCATAAGTTTCCTAACCTGGATTTTTTATTAATCTGACTTTTTTTCCATTGAAATCATTTATCTCTTGATTTTTAGTTTATGTATTCTTAAATTTTTTGACATGCATAGATCCTTTATCATCAAGTACAATTATCTAGAGAAATTAGCATACACTTTCTGACATTGATGTATTTTTGCACTTACTGATACATTCATTCATTTTTTTAAATTGAACATAATTTGGTATCATTTTGAGCCAAATTTTTTTGCTTACGTGTGAAGCTCTCCCTGCGTAAAATCATGCTTGACTGTATCTGTTTTCATGTTGGGATGACTACCATAGGGATACACGGGAAAGAACTTTTGGTCTACACTATTGACTGTACAATGTTCACTTCTGTGTAGGATATGCCACCTTACGCGCTTGAAGGATTCATCGTTGATCTTCGGCTGTGTGTCCTCCTTTGGTTGATCCGTCATGCATTCGAGAAGATCGTCACTGCTTTTTGTCTTCTGGCAAAGCAGGCAGCAACGAGTGAGGACGATGCAGAAGTGGATAGGCGAGTGCTGTCACACGTAAAGAAACATGAATTTGATGACCAGCCCAACCTAAAGAGCCTAAGCCAAGTAAACCACCTAAATGATGGTTTAGCATAGAATCAACAACGTTCTGTTGTTAAAAAAATCACTCGGGACTGAAAAAATATCCAGCGGATACACAGATTGTATTTTTACGATAAGCCAACAAACTGAATCAATGTTAACTCTCTTTTCCTCTGTCGGATCTGCCGAGAGAGCCTCAAACGATGATGCCAGCAAAAGGGACGCCGGCTGGCTAGGGTTGAGAGGGAATTGGATTCAATACTGCCTATTTGCTGATATCATCTTAAGAGGTTCCTGGAAGTTCTGTAAGCCAAAACTCGTGAAACGGGGACTGGCACACCCATTCCTAGAGCACCCTCACCACCTCTGTCCGCCATCTTTGAATTCGGAGTTGTAGCGACACCAAAACTGAGTCAACCGGACAGCGACAATCAACCCAAGACAACCTAATAGAGAATGCTGTCCGCCACCCGAGTCGCTAGCTTTCGCCCACTAGTGGGTGAATGAACTCGAGGATGGGGAAACTCGCATTCCAATTTTACCTTTGCCAGCCGTGGCTAGGGTGGGCGGGATTCTCATTCCCAATCACCCATTCCCATCCCTGGCAATCATTTCGTGCACAGAGGCGGCGACTGCGCGTCGACCACAGGCCTTTTAGGACACTGCTGTCAGGATCACGTGCTTCAACCATAATCTCATATGAGAAAATCTCAATAACTGGAAACAATAAAAAATAATTGTGAACCACTGCCTTCTCTCAACGAGTAGCGAACTGGGGATAGCCTCTGCAACAGACATCATGATCGCGACATGAAAACAAAAATCGGTTTCTACAGTTTTCGGCCTTCCATTCCGATAAACTGATCCAAAGATTGCGATCTTTGAGACTCGACGACACCAGTGGGTGCGACACGTTGTCACGCCTTGGTGTGATGGATTTGTGGCCACAGAGCTCCCCCACCTCAGACAACCTTGGGAATGATAGATCGATATCCTAAGAATTGATTTGGCACTCACCATCAACCCTACACCTTCCATGACCTTTGTCGAGAAAAGGTTCTGTTAGGATGACTCGATGCGTCTCATACGACATGGAATGGCTGCCAAAACTAGGACTAGATTAAGCAATTCTCTAAGGTTAAGTGCGTTAACCTTGGGTTGCTTGGAGCAAGACGTGCAAGATGCATCGACTCTGCGTGTGCTCTGACGATTTGTTGGAAAGTAGAAAGTTGTACTTGACTATGCTTATGCTGAACTTCATTCATGCCAAGGACATTTTGGCCATCCTTGCTATCATAAGAAGGGTAATTGTTTAATCCATTCTTCTCTCAATGTATCGGTGATGCTTCGAAATTTCACGCGTCTCCCTTCCCACACATTTGTGGGCCGGGAGACTCGCAACCACAGTGAGGCGATCAGCAAGAAGACAATAGCCTCGCCAAACCCAAGCTCTCTGGGGACACTCAGCCAACTCGTCCACGTCACACAATCAAAATCGAGCATGTGGGGGACTCTCGGAGTTCCATGACATACAGGTCGGTCTCACACCGGAAGGCCAGACCCATTCATTAGCCATCGATGATGACAACTGATACAAGGGATAATCACAAAGATGTTTACCATTTTCTTTTGGGGTAAAATTGTCCGCGGAGATGACTTGACTACTCGCCACTACATTTGGTGACAATATACATGTGAGGGGAGGACAAGCCTCCCCTCTACGTTTGTAACAGTCGTGGGCTGTTTTGCGACTAACTGTAGAACCAAAACGTAGGCCCTAGTCGTCTCAGGAGAGTGAGCGAATGGTTGCCTCAGCCATTTTGGCTGAGACGAACCGCGCCACAAATAGACGTAGTCGTCATAGGGCATTTTTGTAAACATGCAACCTAAACCCCTATCATTCCACGTGGCACATCCACGTGAGAAAAGGACCCTAGCGGCCAACTAGAGGGCAGGAGGAGTGACGCGATGGATCTTCCATCGCGGCACTCCTCTTGCCTTAAATCCGGCCTATGGACCGAATACGGGCTAGAGTCGAACTAGACTCTAGCCCGAGATTATTTTTCGGGCCTCAACTCGTTGAGACATCGGTCTCAAGCCCCCGAAACCCGGGAACTATATTTAAACGTCATTTTTAATTCTAAAAATGTCTCCTACGCTACATTCCTCCCCCTTTGCTTCGAATCGTCCCGGTTCGTCTTTGCTCACGGAGGTTTGATCATTGCGTACTTCATGATGCAAACCATGCAACAAGATTCGTTAACAAGATCACACGTGTGAACTCTTGTGATCCGCAACACGGTTGCGTCACGTTCACGCACAATCAACCACAAACTTGCGGTTTTTGTGATTATGGTCATTAGCGTACAACATCCAGTGTTGATCGTGTGATCCTTGGCTCTTACGAAGATGACACACGTATAATCCTTATACGTTCTTCACAAGTGTTGGTGAGTCTTCTCCGAAGACTCATCACAAGTGTATAGTGGTGGCATGGTCGATGCCTTTTGGGACGTACATTGTCAACAATGTCTTGCCAGTTTGGGAGAGGGTACATGGAATAAACTTTCCCACATTCCGTGTGGTACGTGTTTAGCAAACGGTTGTGGTGACGCCTCCTCCCCCTTTGCAAGGAGCGTCCTCGCGAAAACCGTTCAGGTCCACACAAAACTTCTCATGTCATTGGGACATGATCTCTTCCAAGGGGTTGTTGCCAAGGTGGTACCTCCCTGCAACATTGTCAATAAGTGCAATCCGAGATCTGGACATCAGTCCTCTTGGTTTGTAACCACGTGTTCATGACCACGTGTAGGTCTACTAGACCTCTTTCAGCACCTGTGGGTTGGTTGGCTGAACTCAACCAAGCTCCACTAAGCCCATGCAACTCGCATGCTACCTTTTTCTTAGGGTTGGGAGGCACCAAGATCCTAAGACATGGTTGCTGAGCACACTTATTTTTTCGTTCAAAGATTGCACTCATCTTGGAAGGAGGCGGCATTGGTCGTCTGGCATGCGCATTTTCCGTCAAAGTCCATCACTGGACACAACAATGCTCCGACCTAGATGATCTTGGTCTCAACCATCATCCCCTCATTTCTGTCTGAAATGGGTACCGTAGGCTGCGGCTCACGTCCCTGTCAAAAGCACACCGCTTTTGAACTATGTCAACTGAGATAACCAATCTCAACAACCATGGATTCCATCCACGGACAAAGTGTTCATCATACGGTATTCACCAAACGGGTGTACCAAGATGACCATCATCTCGATACAAGTTGGAAGAACACCTTTCGGGTGTCAGTTCCATGTGATTGTGATAAAAAACCTCTGAATCACATCCGGTGATCCTGGAAGAACTAGTTCCTGAATTTGTTTACGATAACATTATTCGCGTGCAAGGGTTCCATTCAAGATCCCGTCAAAGGATTATGTTTGCCAAGTTGCAACAATCCGTGTTGCTTCAATGTCTTCTATTTTGCACATTCGGTACTTCCATTCAATAGAGTATTTTCCATATGCCTCGCCCGAGGCACTCGTGGAGGGGATCGCCCTCATTGAAGACATCCCGGAAAACATCCACCATTGTGGATACTACCGCAATGACATCCAAAATTGTATTGTACTTGCGTTCAGCAATGTACTTCAAGTGAACCATCCCCAAAAGCAAGGGGCTTGAGTCGCTTCACCATGACCTTTCAGGTTAGTGAAGTATGGTTCGACTACACCGTAGTCAGTATGATCTCTCTCGGAGATTGGTTTTGTTCCAACAAATTGGATAGCTGGTGCTACACCATGCCTTGGTATGACCGGAATCCATGTGCATTATGTTTGAAGAGCGTGACGTACACAACTAGTGTACTGTGTCACGATGACCTCAACTTTGAGACGTTCCTCAGAACATCAAAAGAATCTGATGAGAAATATCGTTTCTCAAGGTCCATCTTAAAGAGTCAATTCACATAAACATTTTTGACACACTGGTCATCATTTTACCTTTGTGTTGATTATGACTCGTGTGGTCGGTCGAACCAAGATGTAGGTGCTAACACAGTGTTAGCATAAAACTGTCGGCTTATAGATCGTCTCCACGGTCATAAGCTTTGATCACAAAACCTAGACTTTGACGTGATCCCAACTATGTCGTAGTTGGTTTGTAGCAATCTATGAGACCGTCATAGTTCTCTGAAGCGCCATTAGGTAGAAAATGAGTGTCGCTCATTTTCTCTAAAATGAATTTTCACCGAATAGTGGATGAATTTATGTCATCAACGTCGGTTCATGTGTTTTTTTCCATCAACGTCTATGACGTTCACTCACCGAGTGATGATAGACTGAAGGTATCGCCTTCAAGTTTGTTCACTTTTGACATTCGGTCAATGTCATACTCGAGAATTGACTCTTGCGATCCTTGACCACCACACTGTGGCGTCTCAAATCGTGGAGGACCCATCGAAGAGTCTCTGCCCCTTTTGGCGCAAATACAACCTCCATTGACAATAATCATTGTCTCCTAAACAGGGATGTGAGTACACTCATGTACCTTTTCATTGTCAGTACCGGTCGGGCACCCTGATTTGAATCCATCACTCAACTGAATGAGAGGATGTTAATGGTTTCGCCATTGGAACTTTATTCAAGCGTATCATCCTTGACACGTTCCATCACGGACCGATGTTTGCATCGGCCATGACTGATGATGCAGAGAACCTCCACAAGGTACTGATGCATCCAGTACACACTGGGTACAGGCGGCACGATGGCAATCCTCGAGGATTGAAGTCGGCGTGTTAACAAACCATGTCCGTTTTGCCTCTCATGGCATAGTCGTGACACGGACACAGTCATGAAATGATCACATTCACCTTTGAACATTGTAACGCAATGGGACGCGCGACTGTTGTGGCACACATCCTGCATCCACCAAACTACTTGTTTGGTGAAATGGTGTCTTCATTTTTATCCAAGACATCAACTGATATCATTAGCTTGTCCAATTGTCACAAAACCATTGTGACCATTCATCTGCCCAACTTATCCATAACCGGGGGTCGTGATCGACGCACCAACACCTAGTGGATTAGGTTTTTGTGCATGTCGCACACGTATTCCACGCATGTCCTGTACCCAACTTCACGTGGTTGAAGTTCAATGGCATGAATCTCATACCATGATCCATTGAAAAGTGGGTTGTCTCTAGTTTTTGATCATGCGCACTGACCCCTTGCGGTAATGCAAGCCGTGCATATCTGGGAATTCATGCTCAACCAACTGGACTTTTGCAGTGCGCCCCATCTATGGACATGGTGGAGTTCGTCCTCCAGTAGCATGGTCTAATTTTGAGGAAATCGTCCTCGACACACGTGATCCATCCGACAAAATTTGGTTCATACTTCTTTTGAATGTACCTTCCCCAAACTGCTATTGGCAGGGTGAATGGTCGTCACAGTTGGTGGCGACCGAGATCGTTGTGTTTTTGTTTCGCCGTTCGGACATACCTTTGATCACCACAGCCATCTATGATTGCTTCTAGCCATACCTGTCGGTTTTCCATTTGAAGGATTCAACACTATGACCATGCTCGACTTCGTCGAGATGACTTGCAAACGTCAAACGATGTGTTTTTGACGTTTCGAATAACGCGCTTGACGCACTTGCCCGTAGAACCACTCCGCGCGTAGATCGTATGCTTTTGTCTAGTGGTCTTTCGCAAGCTAGTCTGATGAGGCAACGAGTTGGCTAGTTCTTGCTAGTTGATGCAATGGGGTGCGATCGGCACCCATGTCATTGATACAATCGGCATCTTACAACATGTGTTGTACCATCAACACTAGCATAGCTAACCCAATTGTAGCATATGGCCATAGTGTGTTTGGCACTCGCATGAGTGGTGCATTCGGCATCCATGAAAAAAGTGCAACTCGTAGCTTTTGTCAATCGTGCAATCGGCGTCTATGGCAATTTTGCATTCGACAATCATGTCAATGAGTTAACCGACGCACCCATCGACCATGCATTCAGCGTTCCTTGGGATTGTGCGGTTGGCACTCGCGTGAATGCTACAATTGCATCTCCCATGTTGGTCATGCTCCCAGTGCAACCGGCACTTGTCAATTTTGTGCGCTCGACCCTCGTTTAGGAGTTTTCACCATCGCGTGTGTGTTGAGTACGATCGGTACTCACACTCTCCTTTCATCAAAATCCAAGCACAAATGACTTGCCTTGTATTATTGGTGCAATCGGCACCCACGTGGATTTGCAACCGGCCTTGGCTTTGGTCATACCTTTGCAAACCATGAGCTGTGCGTTCGGCACTAGCAGCACGGATGCTTCTGGCTTTCGTTATCAAAGTGCAACTGGCACTCTTTCACTGGTGTGTTCGACACCGAGAATTTTTTTTGTAACCAGCACTTGTGCTGTTGCGCGTAGTGCAATCGGCACTTACGTTGATGATGTGGTCGACGTCCATGTAACCGTGAAATCAACACTTGTTTTGTGCTGTATGCACATTTCGCATTGTTGCGACAAGTAGGCAAGCCGTCGAGTGGTCACATCACGTATGGTGCTTTATGTAGATCAAGAACTCGTCTCGATGTACCTCACTGTCGTGGTTTTACAACCCGGTGACGTAGTGGCTCTTTTGCGCAAACAAAATTGTTTAGCGCATGTACGACCCGCGTTGAGCCATGTCGTGGCTTTGGAAGATCAGCTCTTTCGAGTTTCCTTAGAGAACACCCCAAAATCTGAGGTTGAATCACAAAAATTTAGGCGTTGTCGGTGCTAAATTTTGCGTTGAAACATTTCCAAATGAATTCCGTTCATGACATGGAAAACTGACGATTTTCCTCCTTTTTGTGCTTCGGAATGGATCTTAAAAAGAAAATCAGGTCCGCTGATTTTTGGGAGAGCTCAACCAGAGCTCTTAGATTTTTGCGTCGAAACCCATGATGAACTTGACCACAGACTCAGGTTTGAGTACAAATGTTTTCACCGTTTCAAATGATTTTGAACACGGTTGGCATAGAATTCCTCAACTTGAGGATTCATGAAAAATGACCAAAATTTTGACACGTTGAGTGTCCACTTTTTTTGCTTGATGCTGGGAAGCTTCCAAACGTCACTTGGTGGTGTGTTAGGAAAACTGTCGGTCTTCCCTGTTTTCCATGAATGGGAAAACATTGAAGAATAACGAATGAGAAACTTCTCAATACATTTTAGAGCCTGGAATGAATTCCATGCTGGTTTTTACAACAGTGAACCCACGGCCAACAAGGCCGAACCTCGGGTGTAATCAAGGAAATCGTCCTCGCCTCTAGTGCTCGTGGCACTTAGAGATTTTTTTTGGTGGAAAAGGTTATTCATCTTTAACCTTAATTTGGAGCTCGTTCTAAGCTTCCAACAGGTTTTTATGGCGCCCAAAACAGACTCCAAACGAAGGAACTGTCCTCCGTTTCATGTGGAACCGACCGGGTCCAAAACAGGAAATATTTCGGGGTAAAAGTGGGTTACCTCTTCGCTAGAATCGAACCCTCAACCTATCACCTCATATCAAGCTCGCCACCGGCTGTGCCACTCGCACACGACTACTATGGAAGCTGATTAGTTATTTGGCAGTGTATTCTGGGCTATTCCCTCCGCCGGTGGGGGGAGGAAGGACGAAGCTTCCTGTCCTCCTTCCTTCTTGGGCCGTGGCCCATGTGAGGGGAGGAATGGGGAGCTCGTCCCGTTGCCTCCCCCTTGGGCTGCATGGCTCACGTGGGGGGATGAAGAGAGGGACGCCTCTCATCTCCCCCCCATTGAGCCGTCAGCCCACGTGAGAGCGAAAGGGGGGTGGAGAGGGGAGGTCGTCTCCTCTCCTCCCTCTTCCCGAGGGGAGAGAGGGGAGATCGCCCCCTCTCCTCCCCCTTGGGCCGTCGGCCCCTGTTAGAGGGAAGGAGAGGGGGATCACCCTCTCTCCTCCCCCTTGGCGTCTACGCGCCGTCGGCGCCGTCGGCGCCTTGGATGAGGGGGAGAGTGGGGGGTTGCCCCTCTCCTCCCCCTCGGCTCCGTCAGCGCCCTGAACGAGGGGGGAGGGGCTTCTCCCCCTTCTCCTCCCCCTCGGCGC